>JANHZT010003035.1:166167-176279 GCA_032468215.1 Stegonotus admiraltiensis
CAAAAGTATGAAGGCTATTGCTTAACGCATTGTAAGCCGCCCTGAGTCTCCGGAGAAGGGTGGCATATAAATTAAAAATATTTTTTTAAAAAAATGTAACCAATTTTCTACCACTTGGAACTTTTGCCTCTTAATCAGTTATAAATGGTCATTTTGCCATCACAGTCATGTGACTTCATGTTGTTAACCTTCAAGTTCTGCTGTCAGACGATTGTGATTCACAATATTTGCTGCTGGTTCTGGCATTTTTTTGCTGATTTTCAGGGAAAAAACTGTCCATTCAAATGAATGGATTTGTTTAACAACCGCCGTGTTCACTTTGAGTGCTGTAAAAAGTCTGGAAAATTGCTTTAGGTCACATGGGTGCCTTGATTTATGACCGCAAAAACTTACAACCAGGCTCAATTACGGTTGTAAATTGAGGAGCTAAAACTTACAACCATAATTCCAGGCTCAATTACGGTTGTAAATTGAGGAGCACCTGTAGCATCAAACTTCTGGCCACCAGCTATCAGTCTACCAGATTTTTGAAGTACGAAAAACAAGTAATTCATTTTACTATAAAGATCCTGGACAGCACACCTTGATCCTAAGAAGCAAGAAGGAAGTAAACATTTAACTATCAACTCATAAATCTTTTGCCTGAGCTAATCCATCTATTTCTTCGAACAATTAACACAGAGCAGCAAAGGATGAGAATCAAAGACATGTATTAGTGAATGAACAGTTTGCTCTATGTTAAATTAGGCTGGGTACTTGACATAGTTAATTCAATAATTATGTAATTGCCTAATTAATGAATATTGTGATAAGATGCAAATCTGTCTTAAGAGCTAAGATCTTGAGGAAGTTGTGTGTTACTTATTTCTCAGCTCCTGCTCTGTTATTAGGACATAGAGCCTGGTTTGTCTGAGATAAACCTAGTATGCTGTTTGTCTGCAAGTCTCTGGTTGTCAGTGACATTTGAAGGCATTTAGAAACATACTGGAAATGGGTATTTCTTGTATAGCTAGCTACTTCTTGAATTAAGACAAACTGTCCAGGCTATTTTTCTCTTTCTGTCCAGGATTGGAGAAGGCTAGGCTGAGAAGAAATTCAGAAGGACCAGTTCGGTCCATGATTCCATACAGCCCAGTTTCTGAAAAACCTGCTGTCTAACCTGCTATACTCCTACACATTGGTGAAATCTGAATCGGTTTGCTACCAGTTCATTGGCCGTGCATGCATGCTGCGTGCCAAACGTGCACTACATGCAGGCTATTGCTTAACACATTGTAAGCTGCCCTGAGTCTCCGGAGAAGGGCGGCATATAAATAAATAAATTAAAAAACCACAAAAAACACATGCACCCTGCACACGCATGCACAGTGCACACCAAATACGCATGCACAGTTCGTGCCAAAAGGAGGCTTGGGAAGGTAAGTAGAGGAGCGAGGAGGGATCAGCTGTGCTGCATGATTTAGATTCACTAGAAAGCAGGATTTCCTGCTTTCTAGCGATTTTAAATCGCGCGGCACAGCTTATCATCAGAAATACAGCTTCGGAGGAACCGGTACCTTTTTTTTACTACCGATTTTCCCAAACCGGTAGTTTTCATCACTACCGGTTCGCCTGCACCGGTGCGAACCAGTAGCATTTCTCCACTGCTCCTATAGCAGCTTATTTGGGTGCAATGCAATTAGGGCTACTTCTTTATATTGCAGTCTCATGAGTGCAAGCCCCAATGCATCAAATGTGGCAACTGATCAGACCATTCTATATTGCAATTTAAAATAAAGATTTGTCTTTCCTTATGACTAGCGAGCTCTATTTTAAGATCTATACCAGTGGTAGGCAAACTTGGCTCTTTCACACCCTGAAGTCCACAGGGTATGAAAGAACCCAGTTTGCCTACCACTGATCTATACTAGTGAAATATGTGAAATTCTGAAGTGTAGATTTAATATGTTACACATTTACATGAGCCTAGTTAAGTGAGGAAAACGTGCCAACTTAGGCTGATCTCAGAAAACTGAGGAGGGCTTGTTTTTGTTAGTATTTTCATGGAAGACCACAAGGGTGGTAGGCTAGATTGGGAAGTAAAATAAAAATTAATATGACGGAGGACGACTTGAGTGGGATCCCGAGTAAATCAATCTTGAGTAAACCGGTGATAAATAAATTGTAGCTTTATAATTAATTAACCAGACATTTAAGAAATGTAGGACTGGAACTCTGAGTTGAAACGTTGTTGAAGAAACAGCTTGGCCTGAACTTTGAACTGAGCTGTGGCAATCAGATCCACCACAAACATGCAGCTATTGAATCAAAGTCTTTTCCAGTATACCAGGAGTTCAGAGCCCACTTTGTCTTAACAGCACCTTCGTTTACTGTATGTAGAAAAGTTACCCACATGATGGACTAGTCTTTATGGCGACCTAAGCTAGTTCAGATAAGCTGTCTCATCAATGAAACATTCTACAAGCAGCTATTTTGATCATTACTTACACCACTTGTCTTTTATATATAATGTACATAACTTTGTGTTTGCCCTCTATGTTTTATGATCTTTTTCTGTTATTTTAAAAGCAATAAGATTATTTAAAAATTTTCTAGGGGGCCTCCATGGTCCCCTCCTTCAATGCAACATTTATATACATAGTGCTATGATAGCATTAGTGAAACTGGCTCAATGGCTTTTATTATTGTTTGGATTTATTACATTTTTTCCCCTCAACAAAAGCCATTCAGCCTGAGAGAAAATGATTGCAGTTTCCCAGTCAGTAAAGCATTGTAGAAATGTCTTTAGAAATAGTTTGTAAACACAAGAAGTCACTAGGATAAAAATATCTCTCATACATTGATCCATTAGTAAACAAATCTCTTCATAAAATTACAAATATATGATCTTAACAAATACATTCAAACTTTAAAAATCTAATCATCCTTCAGGTTAAAATTATAGTTAGTTGCTGTTTGTAAAGCTAAAACTTACCCCTGATTACATGTTCAAATTTATCCACTGCTCTGATAAACCTGACATCTAGGAAAACAAGACTCTGTATTAATGCTTTTTTAACTCTTTGTAAGGCAGGAAGCAGCTTGAATCAGAAGGCATGCAGCTTCTCTCTGTGGCTCACTCTTCTTCTTGCTTCTTTTGTTCTATAATTAGTATTCACTACTGGAGTGCAAGCAACCATAGTAGCAAAGTTCAAAGCCTTTTGGTAAGTAGGCTGTAACTTGGAAAGTCTGGCAGGTACAGTTTGTGCTGCTGTACCTTTAAATTCTGGGGTAAATCCCGAGAACTATGAGGTCCAGCCCTTGGGGGGGGGGAAGAACTACAGATGGGTTTTTTTTCCAGAGCAACTGCACAAGGACTAAGAGCACAGAGAAGATTCTGGCAAGCCTCCATCCAGCAACATGGCAACACATGTTGTGTGTCTCCTACTAGTCCTTATCCTGGTACGCTCATCTCTTGCACAGCCAAAGCTCCTACTGTTTTTGCTTGATGGGTTTCGACATGATTATATCTCCGAGGAAGCACTAGAATCTTTGCCGGGCTTCAGAGAGATTGTCAGCAGGGGAGTGAAAGTGGATTACCTAACCCCCGACTTCCCCAGTCTTTCTTATCCAAACTATTACACCCTGATGACTGGTGAGTACCTTCTTAAACTTTCTTGTTGTTGCGCTCATCAGCGCCACCAGCCTGAAGTGCCTCAGCTCAGATTTCCAAAACTCTGCCTGTGGGAGCCAATGCAGTTGAAAGTATCTGATGTGATGAACATTTGTCTTGGTAAAGGTTAATGAACTTGGTTCAAACAAATGATACAAAATAAATCTGCTTGATACTTAAGAAAGCAAACTTTTGTACAAAGGCTAGCCCACCAATTGTTTAGAATTTATTATCTCAATTTGAAAACCCTCAAGGTGAAAATACCCCCTCAAATTTTAAAAATAAATTTGAGTGCCTATTCCAGTTAATTTTTTGTATTCATTTAAAATTTAAATTTCAAGCCGTTGTCCAATCATCAACAGCTCTGAGATGTTTAGAAGGATTAAAAAGATGAGTTAATTGCATTACTATGTCCAGTCTAGACTTGTCCTATCGGGAAAAGAGAATTCCTGGAATTATTCAAAGCAATTAAACAGCATATAGAATGTCTATGCAATTTAGCATAGAAATATAAATGGTTCTTCCTATGCGTTTCAAAACAGCTGAATAAGTCATATTTGGTTCATTGATAAAAATGAATATTCAAGTTTCAGCATATTGTAAAAATACTTTAATGAGATCACCAGTCCTTTAACAATAAAACTTGCATCTTTTTAAACTAAACTTGGAAAATCACATTCGGACAAGAAATAAGTTGTCCTATTTTTAAATGTTTATGGTTTACTAATTACACCCTGTTATGAGCTTGAAGAGCACTTCCTGTACCTTGCAAGATACAACTTCAGCTTTGTTTTTTCAGTGGACAAATATGATAATTGCATTGTATCTGCTTTCTTAGAACAGTATAACATACTGGTACAAAGTATGTGTGCCAGTGCTCGTCCATGTAACACTTGCAAAATAAAATTTTTTGTAGAGCCATCATAACATTACAATTAATTGAGTTTGAACTGGTGCAGTAATAGGCACATTGCATCCTATGATGAGAGAGCAAGCCTTCAAGATTTGCAATTATTCACTTAGGGTGCTGGCGTGTATTTCGTTCCATAGAAAAGTCTTTTGCGTTTCCACAGGACTCCTTCAGAACCAGCATTTATGACCTGTTCAAAGTTCATTTTTCCTTCTTGATCTGGTTGGAACAGTAGGAATGCCAAGCAAGGCACAGAAAATGTGTCCAAAGAATATCCCATGGGATCTATAATTAAGAGGCAACACAACTTTTTAAAATTCCTACTTATCTGATTGGAACATCCCACCAAAGAAATAGCTGTATTTCTTGGGATGAGAAAAAAAATCTTGCTGCCCTCGCATCACTAAACAGTATCAGAATCTAAGAACGACACTGGGAACTATAAAAGTTGTCCTTGTGAAACTGGACAAATACCAGTTTCTTTGACTGAGCTGCAGAAATCTTAAATAATCAACAACGCACTTTCTTGCTATTTCCAGTTTAACAGCAATAGTGTTAAAGTCAGGAAGGGAAGGGAATTTGGTTGATGAACAAGCTAATAAAGACCTCTGACTTGGAGAAGAATTGGCATTGCTCAAAATAAATAGAGGTCAAGGCCACATTTATTGATTTATACTTAAGGTACAACTGATCACTTTCTGATTCTGGCTTGCTTGCAATTGTTTCTTCCAAGATGAATTATGGTGTTCTTGAGCAGAAAATGCCCACAGGTACTGTCCAGTTTATGGCTGCCTCTCAAGAATCCAATCCTACTTTCCTGAAAGAGGGTTGCTTCCAAGCAGCTGTCCAAAATACAGCAGTTTTATCCAACGGTGAAATCCACTTACCTTTGCTACCAGTTCGGGAACGGGAGCTATGCATGCATGCGCCTCTTTTGTGCATGCACAGAGCCTTCTGCGTATGCTCAGAGGGTAAAAAAGAGGATGTAATGATGTCCAGTGGATAGGTGGAGCCTCCTGCCGCCAGTGCTACCGGTTCGCGCTACCGGTTTGATCATCTCTGAATGTTAGATAATGATGACATTGATTTGAAATGACAGTGGTGAAACTTCTACAGACAATAATGCTCTGTTGGAAAAATATTAAGACAAGCAACTTAGCTCCTAATTCAGTGCTGGTGAACCTTTTTGGCACTGAGTGCCAAAACGAGAGTGCTCGTGTGCGTGCCGGAAACCAGAAGAGCAGCTGCATGCCAGGAAAATGATCTTCCAGTTTCCAGCACGCACATCTGCACCGGCCACCTGGCCTTCCGGTTTCTGGCTTGCATGCACATGCTCAGACCAGCTGGCTGGTACGCAAGTGCGCACCATAAAACAGAAGACCATCTTCCTGGCGTGCATATGCGCACTGCATGGCTGCTCTTCCAGTTTCTGGTGCTCCCACATGCGCGAAGACCAGCTGGCCAGCACGCCAGAACCCGGAAGAGCAACGGGCAATGGCTTACGTGCCCGGAGAGATGGCTCTGTGTGCCATTTCCAGCATGCGTGCCATAGGTTCGCCATCATGGTCCTAGTTCAACTCTTCTATTCTTGTCTTCTCAAGATGACAACACCCAGTATTGACAATATTTCAATACCCAGAATTATCAGTTGCCTTGCCAAGAACTTGATTGGCCTAGATGGGAAAGTAATCTACTTATTCAAAGGCTGGTTTTTATTTCGTCAAGAGTCTTTCAAAAAAGTAATCCTTTAGTGTTATCCTTAGATTATAAGGAATTAATCCTGACATTGGCTCTATTCTGAAAATCCTAAAGTTTGGAAGTTCTTAGAAAATATAGAACAAGTTCATGAAGAATTGATAGACAAAATATTTGCAGATTATCAAAACATGTTTCTGAAATTGTTCAAGATGTAAGTATTCAATAGAGTGTTTGGTGACCAGATAATTGTTGCAGTTTTAAAATTTCAGTTTAACTCTTGCATTCCAATTTTATCCACTATTTTGGCTGTAGTCATTTTTTCATATTACCATATTTTTCGCACTATAAAACGCACTTTCCACCCCCCCAAAAAAGTGGTTGGAAATGTCTGTGCGTCTTTATAAAGCGAATATTGTGGCGGGAGAGGGGAGTTGTCACCTCCGCTGCTGCCTGTCACTGCTGCCGTTGTTTGCTGCCACTGGGGAATGCTGAAGCCTTCGCTGCTGAGCAACTGATTGGTGGTTGAATTGGTCTCCCAGAATACCACCAATCAGCTGTTCTAGGCAGTGGGGATAACTGCCACTGCTGTTTGCTGCTGCCAATTGCCGGTGGTGATTGGTGGTGATGGCAAACAGCAGCAGAGAATGGCAGTGGCAAATGGCAGCGGCGAAAGGCGGTGGTAGCGATACCCACCACCTAGAACTGCTGATTGGCAGTATTCCGGGAGGCGATCCCACCGCCAATCAGTTGCTTGTCAGCAAAGGCTCCAGTATTTCCCAGCGGCAGCAGCAGCTCAGCTCAGTTGACCCGTGGTGGGCGCAATGGAGCAGAACCTTGACGAGTCATATGCTGGGGCTGCGATAACGTGCTGAAGTTGACCAGGCTGTTTGCTGTTTGCTGTTTGCTGCAAGGACACTAGCCAGATGAATACCAGATGGATGATGGGAGGCAGAGACAGATTTTTTTTTCATGTTTTCCTCCTCTAAAGCTAATATGCGTTTTATGGTCTGGTGTGTCTTATAGTGCGAAAAATGCAGTATTTATGTTGTTTACCATTTTGATTTTCATTACATTTGTTGGGTGCCTTTTAATTGGATGTAGGTTTTGCTTCTTTGCTGTAAATATCTTAAATATCAAATATATAGTCCAGCAGCATATGCGTTTCTTTATTAATCTATTAAATTAATAACCCCAATTTAAGAAACCTGATGTAGATCTAAGAATACAGGATCCTAGGACAATGAAGATAATTCTGAATTGGATTCTGAAAACAGAGGAATCCTCAACAGATTTCTTTCTTTAAAGCTGAAGTTGGTCTATTGTGATCAAATGCTGACTTAACACATTGTGGTGTCATTTGTTGGTTTTGTCCTATTTTATTGTGTGAAACAAGCAATTCAATGTGAAGAATGGAAAATTTGAAGGCTTCACTGCAGATTTGAAAATCAAAAGTGCATTTTTCTGTAGTGTTAAGGTTTGAAGCAATAAAAAAATGTAGTTTAATTCTTAAATTAGGCTTTAAAAATATCTTGGCATGTAAGGCTTGTCAAACCAATGAAATGTACCAGGAAGGTTTTAACAGCAGGGAAATGTGCAAAATTATTTTTTCTAAGATAATGAAAGATCTGTTAATTGATAAACTTGGATAAGGTTGTATGATGACTTGAAGGTCTAGCTGGAATGTGTGCCCCTATCAATTTTCTTTAAAACATTCCGGAGAAAAGTGTGAAACAGTGAAAGCATATAGTAGGTAAATTGCAATAAGACATAATCATATTGTACCAACTTGACACGATCATATCGTACCAACTTGATTATTGTATCTTTGTAGTTTGTTTTACACAAAGGAGTTCACTATTCTCTGAGAGTATTAAGTATTCTACAAGAAGCCTCTCTAGAGGTCTGAATGCCTGAAAGATTTGGAAGAAGCATAACCTCCTGAACCTCATATCTTCCACCCAAACAAATAATGATGATTCAGATCTGGGTTCGGAGGTAAAAGAAAAAAATTGCACTGAGAAGGGTGAAATCTGAGCATAATATTTATAGAAGAGAAATAGAAATGACATTCTCCATACCTTTTGCACAGTCCTTTGCTGTTGGCAACCCTAGCCTGGGTGATGAGAGTTATAAATCTAAATATTTTACATCTTAATTTTTTGCCTGGAAAAGATCATCAGTACAGGAAGGCCTATTTCCTGGCCAAAAAGAAAGCAAAAGGGAGACCTACCAGTTCTAAGCTGCAAAAATTCTGACAATCTCTTGATGGCACTGTCTTTTGCTGTCTTCCCAATTTTTGGAGCTCAGGTTGACTAATCCTGTTAACTGTGGGACTAAATGTTTTAAATTCTGTCTATGGAGAACATTTATTCCATCACCAACACTTAATCCAAGTGCCACTCTAGTTTGCTATTATCAGTTATAAACAAGAATGGGTATTGTGTTTTAAGATCAGGAAAACAAACAATTCAAAGCTTATCCTTGCTAGGATTTTTTTAAAAAAAAACAGATAATTTTTGCACAGTACACATATCCTGAGCAATTCTGCAAAATAATTGTTTTACGTTGTGGTTTGAAAAATAGGAATAAAACATAAATGTAATATGTAAGTAACGCACATAAAAGTTTTTTAAGGCAAATCATTTATAATTAAGAGAAAGATAAGGTTCCAATAGAAGAAAATATTTGTAGGTCAGGGTTGAACTGTGGAGTCCTTGGTGCTTGGATTATTGATTATTTTCTTGCAAATATTTCATTACTCAAATACATAACATCTTCAGTGCACCAAGAAAACCAAAAAAACATAAGCAAGATTGTTAACTGATTGAGTCCAATGGAATACCTTGTAGCTGATAATAGCTCACTGATAAGCCAAGATTGTACTACAAATGAAATCCTAAGGGACCAGTATAAAACAACTTTTTTCTCTTCCAGGGTGCCACTGTGAAACCCATCAAATGACTGGAAACTACATGTGGGATCCAGTGACAAATCTGTCTTTTGACATTGGTATGAACCCAGACAGCCTTCTGCCTCTTTGGTGGAATGGATCCGAGCCCTTGTGGGTCACTATGACAAAAGCCAAGAAGAAGGTCTCTATGTACTACTGGCCCGGTTAGTACTGCCAAATTCTCTTCAGCTGACTGACTAATATTGTATATTCTCTTTACAATATATTGCATATTGATATAAGGTTATAATCTCTATAAGGAAGGTAGGTCATGGGAACAAAATTCAGCTCAGCCTTGTTCCCAAAATCATAACTGAAAAAACTATTTGTTTTTCGGTATCTGTTAGGGTGCCTGTAAGAAACCTTTTGCATGTAGGTTTCCCTTTTCTGAATGGAAACATTTCTTTTTAAGGTATACCAACATTTTTTTTAATTCAGTCATCCATATAAAGAAAAAACCATATTTGCCCTGAAGGTTTTTTTATTTTATCTTAATCCAACAATTCATTTCTTCATGGCCTCCAAGAATGGTGGACTTCAGCTCTCTTAATTTCCTAGTCATCATGGCTTTTGCCAATGACAAGTTAGGGAGCTTATGGAGTTTTCTTCCACATATTCTGGAGCAGGGGTCTCCAGACTTGGCAACTTTATGACTTGTGGACTTCAGCTCCCAGAATTCTTCACATGCTGGCTGAGGAGTTGAAGTCCACAAGTCATAAATGTGTATATAGGGGTAATAGATCAACTGACGATGCTGTCTCTTGTCCTCCATACTGTATTGAATCACTTGGAACAACAGGGGACATATGTGAGGCTGTTATTTGCGGATTATAGCTCTGCCTTTAACACCATTTTACCCAACAGGTTGTTTTTTAAAATGTCCAATTTGGGTATAAATCAGA
>JANHZT010003035.1:184531-196422 GCA_032468215.1 Stegonotus admiraltiensis
ATTTATTTATTTATTTATTTATTTATTTATTTATTTATTTATTTATTGTTTAAATTTGTATACCGCCCTTCTCCCAGTGGGACTCAGGGTGGTGAACAACCAGATAAATACATATAATACAAAAATTAAAACCATATTAAAAATATTAAATAGGTTGGCCCAAAATGTAAGACTCCACAAAACAAATGTAAAACCCCAGATTAAAACACTTCCAAAAGGTTAGGCCAAGCTGGCTAAGCAGAACAGATGTGTCTTCAGGGCCCGATGGAAGGTCCAGAGGTCCGAGATCATGCGAATCTCTGGGGGCAGATCGTTCCAGAGGGCAGGGCTGCCACAGAGAAGGCTCTCCCCCTGGGGGCCGCCAGCCAACATTGTTTGGCCGATGGCACCCTGAGGAGCCCCTCTCTGGGGGAGCGAACTGGCCTGTGGGAGGTTATCGGCAGCAGATGGCGGTCTCATAAATAACCGGGTCCTAAGCCATGGAGCGCTTTAAAGATGGTCACTAACACCTTGAAGCGCACCCTGAAGACCACAGGAAGCCAGTGCAGCTCGCACAGGAGAGGTGTCTCATGGGAGCGCCTTGGTCTTGATTATGCTAATGATAAATATGCATAACATGAATAATAAATACGCATAATTTCAATATGATTATGCATAACTGTTTCTTCTAGTGAATATAAGACACATAATTTTAGCTACAGCCAGGTTCATACAGACATTTCCTCTACTGATAGCAGAAATTACCTTTACTTTTTCAGCAATGCTGAATGTTTCATGAGTAATGCCAACAAATAAATCACTGACTAATAATTCAATCAGTCAGTGATTACTTCCAATTTATAGTTCGGTGAACTGGAACTAATAATATCCTAAATTAATCTTGGGTGTTCTTTCTTAATTTTCTCAGCTTCTATTTGTGCTACAATTTTAAAATAATGGTAGCTACAATGGCCTTGAAATCAACGGGAGGAGGAGGTCCTGGTAGGGTCACTCATTAAGATTGAAATTAAAGCTAATCCACAAAAGAGGGTGGAAGCAATGAAAACTCCCCACCACCACCACCAAGCATGAACAAAGCCAACCTACATGGGGCAGGAACTTCAATTTTCCATTGCTAATGTAGGTTTATGAATGCTGGACACTGGGGGAAAAACAGGGGAAAGACTTTGAATTAAGGATTTGGAAACAGTTTCTCTGTTTTTAAGAATATTATAAACTTCATGAACTTATTGTGAAAAACCAATTATTATTATTTTTTTAACCAACAAAGAAAGTCTGTTTATTTTATTGAAATGCTCATCAGCAAGCATAAATTCACATGCTTTGGATATGTGATCTTCAAGCTTCACTTCAGACTCAAGAATAAATCTTAATTTTTTAGAGACTCATTCCTACTCTGTTTCCCCCAAAATAAGACATCCCCTGATAATAAGCCCAATCAGGCTTTTGAGTGCATGGCAATAAGGCCAAGCACTTATTTCAAGGTTCAAAAAAATATAAGACAGGGTCTTATTTTCAGGGAAACATGGTATTTAGGAACTGTCTTATAACTGGCAGATTGTATTAGGGAATAGATCAAGGTGGTGGACATTTGTCCATACAGTTGGCATTGGGAAGGCACAATTCAATAGCTCATAGAAATGTTGGAGGGCCCCTCCTTACAAGGCTGCTATGTTGAATTCAGTTCCAGGAAGCTAACCACTAGTGGTTTGTACATGATGAAACAGTGTCTGTCATCTTAACTTATTAGCCTGCCAAGGTTTACCTAATTTGCAAACTCTGTAGCCAGCAAGCTATAATTCAAATTAAATCTTTCAACAATACTAGATACTGGGGTGAAATGCTACTGGTTCAGACCGGTTCAGGTGAACCAGTAGTAAAAAATGCTACTGGTTCAGGTGAATCGGTAGTAAAAAAATGCTACCGGTTCACATGAACCGGTATTTCTGACAATCAGCTGTGACACACAATTTATATTAGCTAAAATCATTAGATTTCCTGCTTTCTAGCTAATCTAAATCATATGGCACAGCGGATTTCCGCCCCTCTCACTGTTCTACTTACCTTTGCAGACTCGGAAGGTTTCAGAATGTTCCTTTTATAGCGCTGTGTGCGCTCGGTAGCAGACTCACAGAACCAAAAGCAGACTTCAGAGGATTTCACCACTGCTAGATACTGCTGTGGGTTCAGTTACTTGTGCAGTATGTCAAAGCCAAAAAATTTAAAGTTCTTTGTTCAGCCTGAATCTGTCAGTACAGGTAGTCCTCGACTTACAACAGTTCGTTTTAATGACCATTTAAAATTACAGTGGCACTGAAAAAAATAACATGACCATTTTTCAAACTTATGACCGTTGCAACATTCCCGTAGTCATTGGGAATGATTTACATTTGGATGCTTGACAACTAACTCACATTTATGATAGTTGCAGTGTCCTGGGGTCATGTGATCACTTTTTTCGCCTTATAACCACAATTGAGCCCAAAATTTATGTTGCTAAGTGAGAAATTTGTTAAGTGAGTTTTGTCCCATTTTATGACTGTTCTTGCCACCTTTGCTAAGTGAATCATTGCAGTTGTTAAATTAGTAACACGGATGTTAAGTGAATCTGGTTTCCCCATTGTCTTTGCTTGTCAGAAAGTTGCAAAACGGGAATCACATGATCCCGGGATAATGCAGATGGCATTAATATGAACCAGTTGACAAGCATCCAAATGTAAATCACGTGACCATGGGGATGTTGCAACAGTCATTAGTGTGAAAAATGGTCAAAAGTCACTTTTTTAAGTGCCATTGTAATTTCAAACAGTCACTAAAGGAATTGTTGCAAGTCAAGGACCACCTGTATACTGCAGTGATTTAACCATCTTATGCCTACAATATATATTAAATAATATTTTTCTCACTCTGAAGAGCAGAGAATCACTTCCATTTTGGGATAATGGCACTGGAAAACGAGAAGCTTGGCAGAAGGGATGGCATGGCTATGATAACGAATTCATTGATATGAGAGGAATCTTTTTTGCATATGGACCAGGTAGGACAACTGACGATTATGATGACCATATAGCTTTTCTTCCCTTCCTTTCTTCCGTATCTCAATTGATTAGGGGTGCTTATAACTGATGAATAGATTTGGATTTTCCAGGAAAGTAAAGAATACGTTTCAGAATTTATCCATTTCCAGATTTTATGTCTCATTTCCAGGTAACATTCTCTTTCCTTTGACAGTATAATGGCCAGCCATGTTATTAAAATTTGTTTCAGCAGTTACAATCCATTAACAGGTGATGACTAAAAAGGTTTCTTTTTTGTTAATGCATATATGAATTGCTATGGATGGTAGAACAGAAAAGCATATATCTTTCAAAATTTGAAATTTAAATTATTTAACCCTGACATCAACACTGATTTCTAGAGTCAGAGTCTCGCAAAAAGTATTTAAGGCTAACCATCTTCATAGATCCTTTTTCACCATAAAACTCCAGTACAATTGCTCTTATCTTAATCAGGTCTGGAGAAAGACATTCGGTCCTAATTGGGGCAATTGTGTCAGCTCTTTGTGTTAACACAAAGTACACTGCTGCTGATTTGCTAATGGGAGAGGTTCAAAATTGAGTTATTTCAATATACATTTCTATATTGGCTGTTTATTTTAAAGTGCCATTCCCAGCATAGATAAGCTCCATAATGCTACAGATAACATTCCTCACTAGCCTCTTGTTATGCTGTCTTTTGGCTATTCTCTTGGCCTTAATGGTCATAACCTTTTTCTCTTGTACCATTCATGTCCTGCCCATCCCCCAAATTAAACCATGTATGACAGTGATGATCTACATACATGCTGAAAAGATGATTATTAATTTTGGCACTAAAAGTTCATGACGGAACTCCTGAATTATGTATAACCACTGTGATATTATTATTGATGTATTTTATTATTTTATTTGATGTATTCTTAGCTTGCTCTGTGTCATACATTATCCAATGTATTCTTAATTTTACACACACACATCCCCCAGAGACGCAGTGCATGGCAGGCAGCATGTTCACTTTTTTTAAATAATAGATGTGCTTGCAGCATTCTGGCGAGGACTGCTGCTCTAAAACACCTCTTTGTCTTGTTTCAGATTTCAAGTCTAACTTCAGAGCTGCACCAATCAGATCAGTTGATGTGTATAATGTTATGTGCAAAATCGCCGGAATCCCGCCACTGCCAAACAATGGATCCTGGTCGAGAGTGGCCTGTATGTTGAAAGATAATGCCAATTTGGCCCCGGCGTTCCAATGGAGCAGCTCTGTGCTGGGACTTATTCTGTTTTCATTGTTTGTATAACAGATCTTGCAACACCAGTCTCAGTACAATGTCAGTCAGTGTGTCTAGTTTCCCCCCCCCCTTCCATTTCAATGGCAGCATTGAAATGTAAAATGCTGTTGAGAGAAAATGATATAAATTAATTTCTGAAAATTCTGGTGCCAAATGCTTGGAGGATATAAACAAAAAAAACCCCATGCATGAGTGGGCTCCGATGGGCACATGTTGTCCATTACCAAAGTAAGCCTTTTTCCGCCTTCTGCCATCAGTTCCAGAATTAATCCCCAGGGGGCTGAAACCAGTAATCAAGATGTACCAACTCGAAGCAGACAGACCCACTTGCTAATCATGTCTTTTTCTAGCAGTTTTCTGCATTTGCAATACATTTAAATTTAGATCAGCTTTTCACACTCAGTCACCTCCCATGATGTGTTATTTCTATGCTGTCCATAATTCTCTGACAGCCAATCTGGTGGACTAATTTGCCAGGGATAGTGCACATTGGAGCCAGTTGTATGGACAGCAATGGCAAAATGGACTTAAATGACACTTTAGAAGTTCTAGAGCTTGTGTCCCAGACTTTTCCTAGTATACATACATGGAAGGTGACAGCCTGTAACTGATCAATAGCACATAGTCACTGTATAAAGTCCACTGGAGCCTCTTGGCAACCTCTCTAAGAAGACCTCCATAAACACCTCAGGGCTTCATGTGGCTGCCTGTTCCGGTGGCTGATAGGTCAGGTAATCTCATTTGATGCTAATCTGAATCTGCTTCCTTTAGTTATTCCTTTTCTTTGTGACAACCCTTTAGAAAGATGAAAAGTGCTTTATCACCTTCGGTTATTTCTTCTGTGGCCTCAGCATAATCAGAGAACATTTCAAGAGAATTATGGACAGCATGCCATTTAGTCACCAGTTGCTGAGCTCAGCTTGAGGGAGGAAGAAGAGAAGAGACCAATGTGGTACAGTGGTGAATGATGGTGGCAAATCTTCAATAAAGAGGCCTTCAAACTTTAGGGAATTGATTTGGGATGATAATAATGATCCCAATGACTATCGGCACTCTTGGTGCTGTATCAAAAAATCCTGGACAACACTTAGAAAATCTGCACATTGACAAAATTTCCTCCCGTCCATTACAAAAGGCCACATTGCTTGGACCCGCAATGTACTCCCCTGAGTACATTTCACACAACTATACACGTATAAAGCCAGGCAGAATAATTCCATAATATCTGATAAACATTGATGTGTGCTTTTAAATCTCAAGTGAATCATTGAATCAATTGGAACGGAGGAAAAGAAAATCTTTTGTTATCTGTCTATTGAATATAGAAGGCAATTTAGTTCTTGTTAGGCATTTGCAGTAGTTGGAAAACAAAGATCTATTGTTTAAAGGTCTGCATGCTATATTAATAGAGCAGACTGTTTGAATTCTTTGGAGCACTGTTCCCTCCCATTTTAAAAAAATCATTCAAAACCTTCATTAAAACGACCAAATTCTACAATTTTGAAAGACAGGCAAACAGAAAAAACAGACCACACAAAGTAATCTTCTGTATTCTTGTGGTCAGAAAGTTTCATTATTTCTTTGTCTCCTCCTCACATCATTTTTAAACTGTTTTTTAAAACTCTTTTAATAATAGTTGGGTTACCGAGGTATTATTTTGAACAGTGCACATAGGATAAAACCTGCTTTATTGATTGCTGCTAAGCAAAATGATTCTGAGGCAGAACTTTTCAGACGTGTTTGTAGACCCTTAAAGATGTGTAGCAGGATAGCTGCATCATTCCCCCAAATATGAGGTATTCAAATAAAAGAAGAACTACTTGGATTGTTGGACTATGGGAAAGTCAATTTTTTAAGTGTCTTTTGAATTGATTTGTGTGTTGATTTTTTTTGAAAAAAATCAGCAATTCATTTTATAAAGCTATGATATACAAAGAGAGTAAACAAATGTACAGTTTTTAAAATACGGATGGGTGGGATTGGGAAGCGGAACTTAGAAAGGCACTGCTATTTAGAATATTGTTGAACCGTGAAAGTGTGAATATTGTGAAAAAGGATACGTGGGACTTTCATTCTCTTCTCAGCCTAACAGAAGGCTGGAAAGAAATTATGCAAGCAGGGTCAGGACTCTGTCCATCTGTCTCTCTGTTTTCTCTGAAAACTTAACAGTACAGGATCAAATTGGCATGGGAAGAAAAGCTGACAAAAGAAAGGTCAGCTCAGAAATGGACTAGATCAAACTGGAGGTTATAGAAGAAAAAATATTTTAAAATATTTTTGAGTGTTCCATTCTAGAGCCAATATATCTCGCTCAATGGTGGGTTTGCTACGGGTTCGCTCACGCGCAGAGCGTATTTGATGACATTGGGGCAGGTGGGTGGAGCCTCCTGCTGCTGCTGCTACCGGTTCACCCAAACTGGTGCAAACCTGTAGCAACCCACCACTGATCTAGCTGTACTGTACATTTTAGCACCCAGGCGTATGCATGCACACACAAATGGCAATTCACTATGTTACACACCACCTTACACATCTACTGGTGCCTCCTATGACCATGGCTTGAAATGATTTTGGAAAGAAATCTAGCAGCTGTGCTCTTCAGGATTTCCCTCTTTGTGAAGGCTGAAAAATCACCCTGTGGAGAAAACCTTCTGCCCACTGCACCTTTACCACCCCTCAACCTACATCTATGTCATTTTTAGTTCCACTACAGTGTTCATTGAGGTCAATAGCTGTATTATTTCTTTGTTTAGATTTGCATGGCCACCTCCCTTTCCACAGTTCTGGTTGGTGAACAAAGATTTAAAAGAAAATTACAATATAAAATCAGACAATAGCCAAGGGTAAAAACCACAGAATGACATCAGCCAGCCAGGCTTCACTAATTTCCTTCTGGGCAAACAACCAAGTTTTCAGCAGTTTCTGAAAGTCAAGAGGATTGGAGCCAATCTAACCTCAGGTGGCAAGTTTTCTTCAAAGGATACACACCATGAGGACAAAGGCACCCTTCCTGGATCCCATAGGATGGCCATTTTTAATCGATAGGACCTGAAGCAGGCTTCCAGATCTAATGTGGATGGCATAGACTTACCAGTGTATGGGGGACAGGGATAGACTCAAGAGGTTAAAAAAAGTGGCTACAACTATGCAGTCAAAATCCTGACCCTTTGATGTTTGCATAGATGGGGGTGGGGAGGGATAGGCTTTGATTGCACCTTGTGGTCACCATCTTGACTTTTTTGAGCCACTCCCTGCAGACCTGCCTGGTATGGGGAAATTGAAATAATGAAGTAACTCTTGCATTTGGTTGACCTGACTGGGATTGCAACAAATAAGATGGGGAAGCTATTTCTTTCCCCGTAGAAAACTCTTCCTCATAAGCTTTTGTATATATATTTTAGGAGGTAATCTTTGATTGGAAATAGGTGATAATCTTCTGGCTTCACAAGGTTCCTCAAAGAATCAATTTGTCATGACAGGCATACATAATCTCTTGTTTCCTTGCTAGTCATCTGTGTCTGTGTTTTGTATTTTAAACAATTGGTGCTGATTTTTATTTTATTTTTTTGGCCTTCGGTCACAGTAATTGCAATCTACTTTTGACTTAGAAGCCACTCTGGTACCTCGACTAAGGTAAGAAATGAGGTTTGGGGCAGAATAAGAGGAACCATCTGGGAAGCAATGGAAGACAATGAGTAGAGGAGTAGGAAAATATTTTAATTGCTATGGATAGCATCAGTAAATATGGCAGATTTATCCAATATCTACTTTCTAATGCAAGTCATCACAAAAGTGCCTAGAAGAGGAATCTATCCACTGATGCCACTTCCATCTGCTATATTACTCTACGCCACCTCTTCTTGGGAATCCTGCTTTCCTGTACATGATACACATGCCAGTGTAGCCATAGTAGACTCTGACCTTTTTATTTTGGGAAAACGTTCTGCACCTTTGGAAGGTTTCCATCACACGGCCTTGAAGTATCAGGATCTTCTCAGGCTGCAAACAACTCACATAACTTCCTCACCTCCCTCCCAGATGCCAATATTCCAAGCATTCTTCTCCCTCCTCCCTTCATTTCTGTTGTCAAGTTGCAAATAGAGGTACATTATGAGTCAACGTTGATAGCCGTTTTCTACGAACTTTTCACCAATGATTGTGCATATTCAGTTCAAACACAGATACCACACAGAAGTTGCAGCAATCTGCCAAATTTCTACCTTTTATAAAAAAAATATTTCTGGCATATGATCTAAAGGTAAATTATAGTTATGTACACATAACTACAGGAAGACACTGGACTGACTGTCTTCCTTGGAAAAAAGAAAATGTCAACAGTGTTTATATTTATTCTTATAATAAAGTGTTCAGTGAGAGATTGCACAACTTCCCCATTAAAATAGGCCACAAATTAATATAACTTTCTCAAGAGAAATTATTTCCCAAGGCAAAAATGTAAATCTGATGTTTTTTCTTTCGCTGGATCAGCATGAATGATATTATTAAATCAAATAATTCTTTTAATAAATCCATCTTTGTTGGGTTTTTAGAGACAACCTTTACAGGAATATGTCTGCTGCATATGAATATTTTCAGCTTGTATAAATTAAGTATTTCTTTAGCTAATTCCATTCTCCTTTGTTAATTTCTTCATGCAAAATGATCGTATAGGAGCATGTATTTTGTCTTTAAATAAACGAACCCTAAAACCTTAAAAGATACATCTAAATATATCCAAATTTAGGTGACTATGGCAAAGTGTGTATTTATGTAATACAAGATTATTCAGCATTATGTAAAGAATCGTGCACAGAAAATCAACACTACAGTATGTTCATGAAATATCTCAACACTATTTAGCTGATGTGTTCTAAATTCTTCCTTTATGATTTTTAATTAGCTTCATTTTATTCACATTCAACCCAAGTGCAAAAGTGTAAAACGCAGGTGAGAGACAGAAGGCTGACAGAATGAATTTTTCAACAAACAGCAAACTAGGTGAAAATTATTACACTCAATCAGTAGCATGGTTCCAGAGAATAAAGATCGTGTCAAATGCTATTTGAGATCAGAGCTTTTGTAACATAGCTGTCCTTAGACCAATGTTAAATATTATCTTTTGGGTCATTGAATAATCATTAACTACATGTGGTTTTATTTAGTAGTAATGGAGTTTCTAATTTATTTCTTCATTCTATTAACATATAGAAGTCTTGCAATCAAGACCAAATCTATAGAGTTGCCTTAAATTATTCCAAGATCTGAATGTAGAATTTCAGTTATCTTTAGAATATAAAATTTAAGCCATGAAAGCTATTGCAAAGTTGCTATTAAATACCAGGTCAGATCAGTATAAAATTTTACAGTACTGATTTATGACTTGACCATGAATGAAAGAATTGACTTGGTAAGTGCTTCAGAACTCCAGATAGATGAGCTGGTTGGTATGGATTTGACCCAGAACAGCTGACTTGGTTTCTTGGTTGCGGGGACAAGATTTAAACACCTTTTTGTGGTCTGCCAGAATATCTTCCCATTTATGAGAAAACTTCAACTGTGGGTTTTTACCAGTTGTTGAATCAACAGAATAGAGATATTACTAGTATACCACCACCTTATCATTCAGTTTCCTCAATGATTATGTTGTAAGAGTGGTATCCAGTGTGATGTAGCTCTGTAATTCTAAGAAGCTAATTTTGGGAGACAATGTTGATATTTATGCTGAGACAGTCCTAGTATGCTTGGAATTCCATGGCCTCTATGACATATATGGATCTCTGTCAAATTATAATCAGGCTAATGAATAGTCAAAACTCATTTTAGTTTTTGCTTTAAGCTGAGTGGGATGAATAGTTAGGGATATTGGGGCAGTTAGAGTTAACTCATTGTTCTGAACAAACTTCACAATGGTTTGTCTCATTTTTCAAGCTTGCTACAACACTGGAGATTTTAAAGAAAAGATTGGACAGTCACTTTTCTGAAATGGTATGGGGTTTCCTGCTTGAACAGGGGGTTGGACTAGAAGATCTCCAAGTTCACTCCAACTCTGTTATTCTGTTATTCTGTCATGATGGCATTTCTATTCTGCAGAGGTGAAGGACTTTGCTGCAGAAACTTATGGAAGTTGGTGAATTTTTGATGGTACTGGGATATTTTACAGAAGTCAGAGTCAGTGATTGTAGTAATCCCTTTTATGGACATGGAGTGTGGTCCTTTGACAGTATTCCCTTTCTTTAGCACTATGACATCAGGGTTTCTCCATGATCTTTCTGGGCGGGTTCCAGATGATGAAAAAATCTAGAGTGCAAATGGGGTAAGACTCATTTTGAAGCTGATTAGACATAACATAGTACAGTATATTCAGTCATGCTTACTAAGTGCCAACGAAGGCTCTAAAGCAGCCTTCCTCTTTATACGTGCTAAGAATGTATTGTCATTTCCTCCAGAAAACACTTAAGAGAGCTGCTTGACAGATGTGCAAGACATTTTGAGAACAAAATTACAAATCTTCACGATGAGTCATACAAAGAATAAGTGCTCAGAAGATGGGAAGGGATTTGTCTATTCCTCAAAAGGCTTATCTGGTTCCAGGGGATTTGGTCAGTTGTTATTGTACCATGATGGTATTCTTATTGATAAAATGCCAGTGTGAGCTTGGATTAGAGACATTATGTCAGAGTGCTTTTTCTTCTATGTTTGGGAACATTCTTAGTAATAATGGGCGGCTGTGCTTCTGATTCCAGCCGTTTATGCTCCATAGTACTCCAGAGTATTGTTTTGTCCCCAGGACTCTTTAACATCCATCTGTCATCTACTATGTGCCTAACCTATCACATTTATAGGCTGCACAACTTATAGCAATTAAGAGTAGTGCACATGAAGCTAATGGGAGTTCTCATCGAACATTCAGGGTTCAGTGTCAACAAAATCTTGATAGCAGTAACATTCTGCACCAGGAGGGCTTGGGCATGCTCTAAATCAATATCTAGGTGCAGTGAATTAGTGGATGAGGGCCAATAAATTGAGACAGAATCCTAACAAGATGGGCAATCATAGAATCATAGGGCTCTTTCGAGCTTCCACCTATTGCTTCTTGAGCTGCCCTCAGGTGCAATGGAAAATAAATTGATCTCTCTTCCCCATGACAGCCCTTTGACGGGTCCTTGGTATTCTCTGAGCTTGGTTGTTTTTTTGTAGATGTTTCATTACCCAAACTAGGTAACAGCACACTAATGATGTTACCTAGTTTGGGTAATGAAACATCTGCAAGAAAACATTCTATCCCTAAGCTACAAATATTCTCCTTTATCAGTACCTTCAGGTCTCCCCTAAGCCTTTTCTAAGTTTAGCTAAACATACCTAGTTCTCTTAGCTGTTCGTCATATGATTTAGCCTCCAAACCCCTCATCATCTTTGTTACTCTTTTCTGCACTCTTTCTAGAGCCTCAACATCTTTGGTGACCAGAACTGGACACTGTATTTCTGAACCTGAGTGGCATAGGAGACTAATGCCTCCTACTAAGGCAGTATTTAAGTTCCAGCTGCCTGCAATTACTGCGAGTTC
>JANHZT010003035.1:196522-229925 GCA_032468215.1 Stegonotus admiraltiensis
ACTCAGCCTTCCATCCTTTCTAAGGTGGGTCAAATGAGGACCCGGTTTGTGGGGGCAATAAGCTGACTTTGTATAAAGTATACAAAAGTATGAAGGCTGTTGCTTAACACATTGTAAGCCACCCTGAGTCTCCGGAGAAGGGCGACATATAAATAAAAAAAAGAAGAAGAAGAAGTGTGGTCTCACTAGTGCAGTATAGAGCAGTACTACTACTTCCTGTGATTTTGATGCTTTCCCTCTATTAATACAGCCTAGGACTGCATTGGCTTTTCTGGCAACTGCAGCACACTGCTGGCTCAGACTTCAATGGTGTCCATTAGGACACCTAGTTCCCTCTCACAGGCAGTAATGTTGAACCACCTATCCTGTACTTCTGCATTTGTTTTCCTGCCTACATGCAGAACCTTACTTTTCATACCACTAAACTTCGTCATGTTGGACAGAGTCAAAACATCACCTGTCTTGAGTCTTAACTTTCAAAGTGTTAGCAATTCTCTCCAACGTGGTCATCCATCCCTTCAAACCCCTCATCTAGGTCATTTATGAAAATGTTAAAGAGCATCGGGCCAAAGCCAAAACCTTGAAGTATTCCACTGCATGCTTCTCCCCATGTAAATGTAGTTCCATTGAGGGATAAACAGTGCATGCAGTTAGTTAGCCAATTGCAAATCCATCTGATGGTGGTTCTATCTTTTTGAAGATTGGAATCATATCACCTCTTTTCCGATCTCTGGCAGTTCCCCCTGTTCCAGGAGTTCTGAAAGATTTCATAGAATCGTAGGACTGGAAGGGACCTTGGAGTTCTTATCCTGGACAAATGATTGTCCAATTTTTCTTGAAAACCTCCATCAATGGAGTACCCATAAGTTTAGGTGGCAAGCTATTCCATTGATTAATTGAGCTCACTGTTAGGAAGAATCTCTCTCTTCTACCCATTGCTTCTTGCCTGCTCTCAGGTGCTATGGAGAATAAATCAATGCCCTCTTCCCTGTGATAGCTCTTCTTCAGGTAGATGAGTAAATGAGTTGTGTTTCACTGTTTCCAATTCAGAAAGATCAGGTGCATTAGCTGGAGATACCCCCAAAGGCTCAATTACTTTCATGATCAGGAGCATATATCACCAGTTGTATGCCAATGACGCCTTTTCCTAGCTATTGTAGTCTATGGACTGGTAACCTAATGCTTCAATCATTATATTATGCTATATGTTGAGATACATTTATTCTTAGTCTAGTAGCTGCGGCTGATGCAAATTCAGCCATCAGGTTGTTTAGTGGAATCCCTGACTCTATGTTCTCTCTCAGAGAAGCTCAGTTTTTATGCCACTGACTTATTTTATTATTGACTCAGATCCAGAAAGTTGTTTATGAGACGTAAAAACATAAGCAGAATATTTGGTTGTATACAACCAGGATACCTGATTGATAGGCTTCACAATTAGAAATGGATCCATCACTAAGATCACCACCTGAAGCTATCATGTCTTTCAGGCAAGCACTTTATGCAGGGATAATACTTTTTGTAATACTCACTCTCTGAAATGGGGACATGACTCCTGTTTTACTTCTCGAAGGCTTAAAAGCCTCTCCCTTCATGCAATATTTCTCTTATAGATGTTGGATTTTTTGTTTGAGTATAAGAAAAAGAGAATAATAATAACAGTAATTAATAACACAGGCAAAAACTGAACTTGCATCTTAGGTATGATTACAGTAGCACTATCTCCCTTTATTATCTAACTCAGAGCTCCCTCTTCTGGATTTATAGGACTATACTATGCATATATATAAATGCACATTTTTGATAGAAGCAATCTGAAAATTAGTCTTATTTACAATAACTCATATTCAACTTTTATATTTGCATAGTTGAACATATTTCTAATTATATTAGAAAACTGAATCTAATCTAAGCTCATCTTTTCCACCAAATTATAGCAAAACCAGGAAATTATGAGAGGTTTAGAACACAATGTATCTTGATGCATATTCTTTTCCTTTTAAACCGTATTATCTGTAAATGAATTTGGAAGAGAAAAGAGGACAGCATTGTTAAACTGTAAGCAATGTCATTGCGAGATTAAGGAAAGGTAATGGGAATGTCAAGTCCTATCGGCTTATTATATTATTTAAAAATATTTTGATGATCTGTTTCAGAGCTTTTGTAGAAACATAGCTTTTGTAGAAACCAATAAAATCAATAAAAAGAGATCCAGGTTTTTGAATTCAGCAATTTTCAGTTTCCTGAATAAAAAAAAGGTACCAGTAGATAATTTGAGTCTAATCCATTTTCAAACTTGTAATTTCCACAGGGAAATTTTGTCATAGGTATAGTGAGAGGCAATTTGATGTAATGATTAAAGGAACTAGGTTAGCAACTAGGTGTCTCTGAGTTCTACCCTTGACTCTTAGGCACAGAAACCAACTGGGTGATTTTGGGTTGATCACTCTGTCTGGGTCCTAGGAAAAAGGCAAAGGCAAACCACATATAAAAATATTGCAAAGAAAACTGCATAATCTTGTTCATATTGTTGTCAGGATTCAAGACAGACTTGAAGGCACCAGAACCAATAAAACATCTCCATACCTCATCCAATCTTAGCCAAAAGGCCAAGATAGATACAACATAATGATTTTTTAAACTTATGTTTGGTCTATGACTGTATTTTAATAAACCAAAACTAAAAAAAACTATCTTCTGCCATGTCTGATAATCTCAACTAAGAAGATAATTATTTGATTGAATCCAGATGCTGTTCTACAGTTCCCAATGTTCAAAACCAGGGATTAAGAATGCAAACGGCTTAAAATTGAAAATGTGTATTTCCCAAGGAATAGAATAGTCTGATAAAACAGCTCTTGCTAGCTGAAATTCATTAAAAGAAGCAGTTGAGAAAGAACTGTAGGATGAGACTAGGACCATACCAGTTACTTAAATGGTGGTTTGGAGTAGCTCAAGTATATCAGCTATCCCCATGGTGTTAGAAAGAAAAGTTTCTGGGCATTCATCCGTGTCCCTCAAAGTGAAAGTGAGGCCACCACTTCCTGTAGACTCTAATGCTCAATGCAGGTCATGGCACCCCTTGGTATGTAGAGAGATATAGAAGTGGTTTGACTTACATCCAAAGTTCTAGGCTACAGTGGGAATTTTCAGTTGATTGCTAGGGAAGAAACAATTCTATCTGTTTCTATCAGTTTAGTTTATATAAGGCCTGAGCCTCCATTAATACACTCTAAATTCCAACCCACATGATGAACATATGGCAGTTTGCCATATATGCAGTGAAACCTATAGTCGAGAGAAGAATGTGGGCATGAGTTTACATGTGTATCTGAGGGTATTCATGTTTGATTGCAGTTTATAACATAGGAATAGTACACTATGCATACCCAAGCACTGAAAAGCACACCTCCACCAATACTTAACTCTTCTAAAATTGGAAAAGTAGAACAGGGTTAGTTGAACTGTGACAAAATAATATTAAAGTAGCAGATGTTCAAAAAAGTCATGGCAATACCAAAGATCTACAAATAAAAATGGATGGTCGCTGTCTTGATTTTTTTTGGCTGCATCCTACAGACACTCTTGCTAAATAGGAATTAAAAGGCAAGAAAGTAATAACAAATATGGGGGGCGGGGGTTGCGTTTCATGTGTATGCAGTTCTTTCACCAAATGCAACACAGGCATAAAGGTAGCATACACATATGGGCAAATAATAATGTTTGACTGTTGAATGGGAAGCAAACTCAGAAAGTTTTAAACCAGAAGTTGTAAAAGGGCCATAGTTGCCCAGCCTTTTTTAAAGGATATTATGGACATTAGAGAAGTGCAAAGGTTGACAGAGCAACAGAAATATGGACCCAGGGCATTCTGTAGATTGCTGCTTCTCTGGAATTAGCTCCCAATGTCTTCTGTAGTTTAAAAACTTTTTAACAAAGGCCATTGACAATCATTTTGGCACTCTAAAACAAAGAAAATAGCAAATAAAACTAGTTCAGCACTTGGAGGAGGGCCAGGAAAGTTTTGCAGCTTATATTACATAGTATTAAACGTTTAATTTCCAGTTTGCTCACTTTTGGAAGTTACAATGCCTGGGAGTGAGGGCGAAGCCCAGGCTGTTAATATAGGCAGGAAAATTAAGTCAAAGACTATGGTGGTTGTTTTATTGGTAATGTGAAACTGACTGAAAGGATTAAGATCAGATTTCTGGGTAAAATAAAGCAAGCGGAAATGAGACCTAGGGGTTTTCTTTTTTGGGGGGGAGGGCTTATAAATCTGATCAGAACTAGAAGAACTAAGACTGAATTGGTTGATAATTTCCAGAGAAATGTACTATCATATTCTTCTTCCATGCCCTGAGCATTACTAATCCTCAACTGGTATTTTTCTTGGCAGAGAATCTTATAAGTAGAATGTTTTAATCTTTATATATTAATATACATTTACTGTGTTTTTTCCAGTATTGCTTACCATAATAGGAAAACTTTTGATTTGTGTTAGCTGTGATATTCTGGAATAGGATGTATAAGTTTGAAAATGGAGGAAGGGAGAGAAGAGAAGAATATTTCAAGGGAAAAGAAAATGAGGATAATGAAACAAACTGTCAGAAACTCCATTATCTCACACCTTCTGATTTCTATCCAAAACATTGGTGCAAGGGCAGTAATTCTTCCATTGCGCTTTAAAATGTGTAGTCAAAGAAAGAAGACCCCACATCTTTCCTCTAAGCAATCGATAATCTAAATTTAAGACTGTGAGAAATTTAATACGAAAGGTGAAAAAGGAGCAGTTACAAAAAAGTGAGGAGAGGAAAAGGCAAGACAAGGCTAGGAGAATAAGGAAAGAATTTGAATAAATGCAAGAAAAATACTTTTTGATTGGCAAGAAAAGTTGTTCTAAGCCATTTTTTTGGGGTGGGGGCAACTTGCAAGAAGAGAAGCAAGAACATTTGGAAGTCTGGATGTATCCAGAGAGTCATTATTTAGAATAAAGGTCCTTGGTTATTATAGTTAGTAGAGCTGATGCTCTAAGGTCAATCCATATAAAAATGACATTTCTATGTGAATAATAAATTCACAAATGTTTTAAGTTCTGGGAATCAGGCAGAGGGATGGTACTGAAAACTGTCACAAGAAATAGTCTCAAAAGTAGTAAAAGATCAGATCAGAATTTTTCATCATTTTTCCTTCTGATGGGATTTTTTTTAATGTCTTGTTTGTTTTGAGGGGTTTTTTGTCTGTTTTTTGGAAGAATTTTTTTTGAAGTTTTGTATTTGCATTTTAACCTTTTTTTGAATAAAATTAAAATAGGGAAAAAAAATCCCCAATTCCCCCTCTGTTGAATTAGGCATTGTGGCAGGTGATATCTTAGGCTTAATAACCCATCATAACTTATGGGTATCATCTTAGGTGACCCACATGTAGCATTCTGATGAGCAAAATCCTGTAATAGATGAACAAATTTTAACTCACATTATCAATTCTGTACAAAGGAGATACTATTTGTATCATATTCTTTCCGCCTGACTCTAGGATTTAAAACTGAATACTGTTTTTCCTCCTTCTGTTTATGCTTCATGTTTTGCTTTGAATGCTCTAAAAAAGGACTTTCTGAACAGTTAGCTCTTCCTTTCCTTCAACAGAGATGCTGCTATCAACACTCTTTGCCTCACAGTCTATTTTTGCATTCACATATTTTTCACTTCTTTGTAGTTGTTTCTGTTTTTTCCCTTGGTATTAAATTTTTACTTTTTGAACTTGAACACTTTATCCATGTCTTGTTTCTTTTTTGCTTAAATCAGTATGTCATACTTTTCTCTTTTTTGCTTGTTCTCTGCCATTTTTATTTATTTTTTTGGTATAAGTCAGTCTTGATTGCTGCCTATGGCATCCCACTGTTTTTCTTCCAAATGGTCAAATCCTGGTTTGTAGTTTAAACCTCTTTGTCACAAAATCTACTCTGCTGATGATCATGTTGCTAGTTTTTTTTCCAGACTACCTGCTACTCTTAGCTGTCATCAAATGTCACTCAGTTTGTTTGCCCTCAATTGAAACAAATGAATTGTTTAATGTGCCCACACTAATTTGCCAACACTCCCTCCCTGTTCTGCCCCAAACTGCAGCTATCTAACAATGCTTCCCCAACAGGCAAATGAAAACCAGGACCAAAACTGAGTGAAGGGTGAAATAAACTTGAAAGCCAAACCATCAATCAGATGCAGTAGTCAGCTATTCCCCAGTTTCAGGGAACTGCAAGACGAATAGCACAAGCTATTCGCAACCCCCACTGCCAAGGGGCCTGGCAGCTGAAACTAACAAAAAGGAGTTACTATGGCAGAATTACTGACCCTCCTTCATTTGAGCAATTCCACGATCTGCCCTGTCTTTCTCTTTGTCTAGAGTTCTTAAATTCTTTAATGTGCTTTCAAGTCATACTGAAAGCCTCCAATCTTTTGGGAAGTGGTTTGCTCAAGTGTTCCCAGATGTGCTTTTATTAAACAGACATATTCAGTGTAACTAGAGTGAAAAGCTTCTTGCATATGGCTATTAGTTTTGGAAGGCAGGGAAGTTTCCTGTTCAGCAAGAATAAAACACAAATCCCTTTAGAAAACGCTGCCCTTCCTACTTTCATTATTATCCTGCTGCACTCCCCCTTCTCTGTCAGCCAAGAGGCAACCTACCAATTAATAACATGCTCAAATGCCATAGATTGAACACTGTTTGGAGTGGGGGGGAGGACAAAAATCTGACTTCCACCATATGGGGCATTCTGGAAAAGCCCCACTAGGGTGATGAATTCCTGAACAACTCTGCAACATTTTGCTGTATGTCCGATATTAGCATTTCCATAATTATAGGCAACGACCCTAGAGAGTTTCTCAGATGATGACCCTAAGGAACCTATCTTGCCTACAGACTTCAATGGTAGCAGGGAGATTCATAACAGTCATGTGACTCTGCAGAGTCTGACCTATGTAATGCAGTGTCACCATTGTGTCAAGGAGGCAAAACACAAGGGGGCAGGATTGTAAGAATGTGACCCATGGGAGAAATGGCTTTTTAGGAGTAAAAATCATGTAGAAACAGTGATAGAGTGAATTGAAGAAAAAAATCAAATGCCTGAAATTTAAAGTGCAACACAGGAAACTAATAAAAAGGGGCTCTCTCATTCTCTACTAATCTGCCTAGAATTTTGCTCTACTCAAGAGAGTTAGGTATAAGGACTTCTACATCATAAACTGTTCTCTGCCTCCAACCTTATGGACCGACGGTTTTATTTAAGTCACTTGAACCTTGAAATGAACTCAAATTCTTCTTGCTATAGCTTCCTCTGCTGCATTTGTCTCCTGTGCCTGTTACCTGGTTTGTTAAATTACATTTTGCTGATGTTCACACCTTTGAACAGGGGCAGAAGCAAGTTTTAAAAATGCACTGAAAGGAATGTACTATGGGATATGGCAGCCTCACACTTTTTAGTTATGAAACTCTCTAGATAAAATCCATCTCCAAGTCTCAAATGAGCCAAAAAAACTGATTAATACAGTACAGGTTTGCATTCAAAATACAGTAGACTCACTGTATGAACTTACGTTTTACAAATCATCTCCTTTGCCACAACTCCCCTTGAAAATACTATCAGTGTAAAAAATCATTGATTCAGATCAGGTTTGGTTTGTTTCATTTCTTTCTGGTATGGCTTCCCTCATGAAACTCACAAATTCATTGTCCAAACACTGAATGTGAGCCCCCTTCACTTAATACTCAACTCTTAACACAATCGTCTTCATTTTTGTTTTTCTCTCATGGACATGCACACATCCTTTTCTGAGCTCCACTTTGCCTGAGCAGCAACAACTTTCTCAGTTTAATGGCAGCTGTTGGGCACCGATGTAACCTAAAGTCCACTCTGGCAGGCGTCCTTACCATGACTGCTTAAATTAGTGATTAGGGAATTTAAAAAAACAAACATTTTAACAGACAATGGGTTATAAGTTCAGGTATCTGTGTGTGAGATTTATTGAAATTTATTCAATAAATGATTATCTGGAATGCTTACACACTGAGTGCTCTAGATAAGCCCCAATCCCAACTAATATCATTCAAATGACAGCAGCCTGCTTGTGAGTCAGCATGTCTTGCCCCAAAGCAGCATGGATGAGAACTTCTCTGTGTATAACTCTATAGTTGAAACCACCCTTTCTGTCAATATCACCAGTGATCACCGACGGAAAGCTTGGAATGTATAATAAAGCTCATTAAAGTGACAGAAAAGCTGCAGAGTTTTTAATCAGTACTAAGAATCTTTTTAAAAGCATGTTCATCTGAAATACAGTATGACAAATTTCTATCACTCCCAAGAACAGTCAGACTGTAAGGCCTTGTTTTGCTATTATAACGTTGACACATCATGTTTAATTCCTTGAGCTATTGTTTACCATATAATTCCAACCTATGCCATCAGGGTTTTTTTCCCCGTTAGTGGTAATTAAATGAATAATATGTTCTTCCAGCATGTAATCTGAAATGCAAAACTCTCAAAAAGGTGAAATAATAGTCCTATAGCCAGTTAACGTGGCTAATCATTGAACTCAATGGAACTTTTTTTCTCAGTAGAATATATAGGTTTGTGCTAGTACTGGAGAAAATAAAAGGTGAAAAGGAGTCTATTTGGACATTTAGGGAGCAGTTTTATGCATTTCAATATCCCTGCAGAAAATTTCTGGATTGAGACAGCACAGCTGTCTGCATGAGAGAGCTCAGGTCTCAGGAAGTGAATTGTAGAGTGAAAAGCAAATAAAGCTGGAAGCCTGGGAGAAAACATCTGGTATGTTTGAGGCAGTAGAACATGAGTTCCCTTGAGCCAATCAGCAAGTTTGCTGGTAATTTTTCAAGCTAGTCATGTATGCCATTTAGGCCCCCAAAGATCCTAAAAGTCACAAACTGAAAAAATAGTTTTGTCCATGAGGTTATCCTACAATATATAACTTTTGTGCCCCACTCAAATTAAATTGGACCAGTGCCCTACAAACACTGGTTGTTCTTTCTTTCCAAGAAACTGAGAGCTGAACATGATAAATCTAGGATTTGGTGATTTTTTTGGTAGTTTAGCACTTGAGAGAAATGCAATTAAAGCAATATTTTGGCATAAAGGTGTGCACAGATGCCAAAATGATTTCACCCCAAAATAATCCTGCACAGTGGCATGCAAACCAGATTGAATTCTAACCACTGTAAATTTCAAATATACTATTTTGAATTCAAAACAGCCTGTCTTGCATTTGAGCACAGCCGTTTCGATTATTTTAGAAAGTGTTCTGAAACATCTGTTTTGTTTCAAAACAATCCCACAATGATCCAAACAGTCCTTTTCCAATACAAAACAGCTGTTTTAAAGTCAAAACAACGGTTTCAAACTCGAAACTGGGCAATTCAAACTGTTTTGCACGCTTCAGTTCCTGCATACCTATCTTTTTACTAAATGCTTAATTTTTAGAAAAATGCTAGTTTTAATAATAAACTATTACGTATCAGGTATGAAAAAAGACCTCTTTCCAGAATCCTGCAGTGAAGGGTCAGATATGTGATTCTTGTCAAACAAATATAGCAATCCAACAGATGACTCTAAATTATACAGTTCAACTGTTTTGTATTAGGCAAGTTCAAATATATTCTTAGGTTCAAATTCGACATGACCATGAAGCTTTCTTGATGCTTGACCAGCTACTAACTCTCAAACTAACTAAAAGGACTGTTGCCACAGTAAAATGATGTTTAGTTGCCTTGAGGTCCTTGGAAAAGTAGGTATAAATGAAAGAAAGCTTTTCTTCACTAAAGGAAGACTTCATAAGTATTCTCAAACTGATCTTTCAATATATAAGATGTTTTCTGAAAGATCTGTGAGAAAATTGTATTTTCAATTATTATAATCAAGTTTGAAACATAATGGTATAAGGAGAATTCATACCTCAATGGCCGAACTAAGTTTCAAGCACACCATTAAGGAATCAAGATTCGAAAGTCTGCTTATTTCCTCTTCCTAAGGAGGAAGACAACTGCTAGTTGGGAAGAGACAGCATTTAGCAAAATAAATTAATTATTAGGTGGCGTAAGGCTTAATATTTTTTTTACAAAAATTCTAACACACAAAAAAGTATAACATTCACATGATAAAATGAGTTGAAAACACAGAACATAATTGTATGCACGTTTTCCTTACAGCACTGGAATTTGCAAAATAAAATAAAAAAGGCTTGAAAACACAACATATAACCAAATGTTATTTAATATTTTAAAAAGTAACACAATCCAAAATGGATATTTCACACAACACTACATAAACAACATGAACACAGTATTACCATATGAAGGGACTTTCAAATATAGACTTACAAAAATCCCTGTCCTTTTTTTAAGTTATTTTACTAAGCATGACAAGTTATCATCATTTACAATATGGTACACTGACACAATAAAAACCATGTCACAAATGTGCTGTTATAAATCAGTAACGTTAAGGGAAGACATTTCATGAACTGTAATTATTTCATATGAAATTCTGTACAATATAAACAGAACATCCAGCTTGGATGACCTTTACAGCAACCAGAGACCAAGTAATTTTAATATTTCTTTTTCAGTGCAAACACATTTGTACAAGGCTGTCTTGGTTGCAAAACTCCCTTCTAGCATACAGTAAGTCCCACTTGCATTTATTTACTCATTTAAACCTAATGCAACAGTCACATTCAGTCACTCACAAAAGGTTACCTGCAGAATTATGAACCCTTAAATGGAAAGTCTTTTGATGACATAGAAGTTACTCATTGGGCCCTATTGAGATCTTTCATGCTCACAGGCAGGTGTTTGATGTATATCCATTTTAACAGCATTGTTAACTTGAAAATCAGAGTACTGTTACAGATGATTATCAACTAGCATCAAGGGGTGTGTGTGGGTAAGTTTCTCACAGAGAGAAGAGCAATTTGTCTAGAATACCTTTTATGATCCAGAACTCAAAGTGGAGGCACTCTGGTGAGTTTATGAAGTGTTTGTGTATCATATACTTGACATGATATGAGCTTGCAGGCCCAAATTATGAAATACAATAGCTCTGTGTGTATTTCTCCAGTAAAAGTAAATCCCAATGACTCTATTCAAACTACCTGTCCAACATATAGAAGTCATCTACTATTCTATACTGCTGCATAAGCTAGTAATACGTTACACTTCTCTGAAGTGTTGAGTGTAGCCTTTGCTTCAGTCACGTTAGAAGAGGCACCATATTTTGTTTTATCCATGGGAGGCTCACAGAAGAAGCCTGAATCGTCCTGCTAATTTTGCCATCATGCTATGCAGCGGGTCTGTTTTTCAATCTGTCTCTGCACCAAAAATGGGGGATCAGCAGTTTTCCTAATTATCACCTGATGTTTAAGCTGTCTGTCTTTGCGGATCCAAGGAAGACTGCAATATTATGAGCAAAAAACTGTAGTACAATATACTTAGTTCCACACATTATTTAACCCCCACATTTGTCTTACACTTTGTGTACTGAATGCACATCATACAAACATTTTTATGCATTCATCTTACTTGAGCTGAGCTGAAACCATTATTATGACATTAATGGTTCTATTCCAGTAATGTTATCTTTAAAACAAACACAAATATTCAAGCCATTGTAAAAACTAAAGTCTATGTATATTCTATCATTTCAATTAAAGTAAACATGATTTGCACCAATGAACATGAAAGCAGATTTGGAATGACAGCATGTAACAATATCATGAGATATTTTACTAGCCTTCCTTTGATCCCAAATCCAGTGATAGCACCTCGTATATAAATCTGCAGCAGAGAAAGGCTTTAAATGCCAGCTGTACGGAGAGAAAACCTCCAGTAGCTGGTTTGTGTGCTTTCAAAGAGGCTGTGACCATTTCTTGGTAGGTAATCCAAGAATGTCTAAGTTCTCAAAAGGGCAGATAAGGGCTGGGCAGTTTGGAAGTGCCACAGACCTTAAAAAAAATGCTTACAATAGTTATCTGAATGCTTAGGACTGAAAGGGGATTTTCTTTTCTTTTTCAAAAGCCAGTCCACAAAAAGAATTGAAATTTTTTCTATTTTATAATATCACTTGCATGGAGGAGCAGAAAGAAGTATAAACTACACCAAACTACATTAATGAATTTGGTGACTTCCTGTTAAGGTAAGTCCTGCGTAAAATATATTTAAATTATTTAAATTATTTTCCTTGCTTGTATTAATTTTCGTTCTTTTTTGTCAATGGAAACAGCTATGTTGTTGGAAGTGAGACATATTGGCACTCTGGTAAGAGCTAGTGCAAGGATTCATAATAGTTTCTCTTCTTCAATAATTTTAAATGAATGCTGATCTTATTTTAAACATTTATTATAAGCAGGCAGGCAAAGATGCCCCGATGTACAATAAATTCAGGTCAGATGGCAGCACCCTTACTTGATAAATTTGTGAACCTAACAACACTTACTTAAAAGCAAGTCATTGTATTTCAGTGGAGTTTGGACTTGTGAAGTCAAGGCACAAGTTAGTGCAACCTACACTGTTTCAAGACCTACTCTTTTTATTAAAATCATTCACTACCTCCCAAAATAGAAGCAGCTGCCATTTCTGATTGACAGCTAATGCTGATGATTTACTGAGAGTAAGAATGCTGTTTAATTACACAACTCTTTTATATTTATCTAGTTATTATATTCAGGGAGGACTGTTGTCATTGTGTCCAGGACCGCACCACACAGCTTGAATTCTGGGAATTGGCATCTTCTGCATTTCTATAAGGGAGATTAATCCCATCACCTCTGGGGATTACTTCTTGATTTCTGGATGGATCTGCATAGGGTTGTCATTAGGAAAGATCTAGTTGCGGTTGTCCTTTCAGGTGAACAAAGGAGCACAAGAGCAAACTAGCATTCAGATTGCAGGTGCAGAATCTGGATAACTTTGCTGTATAATTGCAGTGTGTTTCAGACACACAGTGTCCACGACCATGAATATAATAAAGCCAATACTATTTTAACATCTTAAAATATTCTGAAAATATGTTCCTCCAATTATCTTTTTAAAAAATCCTGCATTGAGTTGAAAAATCCAACCTGTATGTCTAGCACATCAGAAACAATATAGTTGTTGTAAGGCAGCTGCCATTTAAATGCCTCTTGATCCTCCAACTTTCTCTAGATTTTTTTAACGTACTTCTTAACTGCTCCTCATTAAAAAAAACAACAGGAAGCAACCTGATTTTCATCGTAAAATGAAAATCAGTGGTTTCATCTTCTATTGTGGCTACATTCCCGATGTCACAATGTCAAAACATCAGATTACTTATGTCATTGTGAAAAGGACTCAACTTATAACATTTAACCCCCAAGATGCCGAAGATCAAAAACTGAGACATTTATCACACTCATGGGCAATTAATGTAAGGATGTAAGTTAAGTTCTGGCATGCTTCTGCCCACAAGTGGGGCAGAATAGGGCCCGAAGTGTTCCAATGGAGGCAGTTAAAATAGCCGGCGTGTCTCCTGTTAAGCCCTAAACTGCCAGTCATATTCCATATACTGTATCTATTAACAGGCTTCTAAATTACAAGCAACACTTGACTTTCTATCGGGTCGACATTTCGACAGAAATGGAAATACAAAGGACAATTTTGATCCTCCCTTTGTTTATCTAAAAGATTCTACAACTTTTTATAAAATCTTGTACTACTAAAGTCAAAAGCCAATTTAACACAGTAACAGGAAATCATGGCAATGAAAAATGACTTCATACACAAGCACCGACACACAAGAGAACATCATGGCCTTTTTTTCTTCATAAAGTTTTAAATGCTGCTCTTAACATTACCTTTTTTTAAAAAAAAATGTTGCTGCATTTCATCAAATTCATGGAGGTAGTTATATGTGTAAAAAAATCTTTTTTTACCATAAAAGTAATATGTTGTATTATAATAATACATATTCAGTGTGCAAAATGCCGACAGATTTGTGTTGACCCTTTAAAGTCACAACATAGAAATTCAACGCATTCTGGTTTTGTAAACCTTTCAGCTGATATAGTAAAAGGAGGATAATCAACCATGTAATACAAGATCATTGTAATTTTATCACAGGATAACAGTTTGTCACTCAACACTCAAGCTCCACTCCTGTGGGTATATATCTATAATCTCAAGATGGGCTTTCCTTAAAAAATAATGCACAATAAGAACATTTCTTTTTGTAACTTCTGTTTATATTACATGTTGCAAGAATTACATTAATGTTAATAAAAAGTCATAAACATACTATTGGCCAATAACCATGCCAACATAGCCAGGACCTTTTTAAAGCTCTTCTTTGGGAACCCTTAAATGTCAACTTAAAATAATCTGTAAATATAACAGTGGTGTGATTTATTTTGCATAACTGCTACAGGTACCCATTTCAATAATTCTCATTGATGAAAAAAGTAATTTCCCATATGTGGTAATATCTGCCCCATTTTAATACTGCATTTTAATTTTTGCTTTTGGCCAAAGTTAAGCAATCTGTTTCTACAATTTTTACTTGATGAACTAATACATATGATACTATCAGAACATTTCAAATTCAAATTATAATGACTATGAAAAGTTTTTTCCTCAAAACCTATTTGGAATCTGCATGTATTATCTGCTACTGTTATATGTGTCAGTAGTAAGTTCTGTCCAGCAATGACTTACTGGGTTATTACAACATAGCTTCAAATTTAGAGGAGAGGCAACCAAGGAATCAAGCAGCATAATATTCTTCATTACATGCAGTGGGTTCTACCTTTCTCTTTGCAGGAAACAGAACTTACACATGATAATAAATAAAGTATCTAGTCCTTCTCCTGTACTGCTTGTTCTAAGTGTAGAATGGTTGCAACTCAAAATGAAATGACTCAGGAAGCATGGTGGAACGCTTCCCAACACTGAAGGGAAGAAAGCGGCTCCTGCTTGTTCAGAAATGCAAAAGGTACTTCTAAGTTTTTCAATAGGTTCTAAACCCCCCAGATTTACAATGGAATAATTGATCAAAATGTAAACTGAAACCAAGTTAAGTCTAAGATTTATAAAGCTATTTCAAGAAGCACCTGCAAGCTGTTCAAAACCGGTTTCAAAGTGCACCTTCAGAAGACAACACAGAACACAAGTGAAGCTTGAAAAGTTATATTGTCACCAATAGCTGATGAAATACTGCCTTTAATGGTATATTTGATTTTATCAACTGAAGATCAACAAAAGACAAATAGTGTAAATGTCAATGTGCACAACAATTTACACTACTCCCGATCTTACTGAATTTCATAGTTTGACTTGCACCACAATTATGATTGTTTGAAAAACTAATTCTCTGCAATGTGGGATTGCATAAATAACTGAAGCAGAATTTGGCCCTTTATATTATTCAAGTTTACTTCTGAAACTGTAAACCTCTCTAACCATTAATTTAGTATACTTTTTTTTTCAAAAATAAATTACTTTGGATTAGCCATTGCAGGACATATACTTTATAATAAATCAATGCATACAGAACTTCTGTTATTAACTTTGTGAATTTTATGCGAGAGGTAAATAATGTATTTTATGGACCTAGCTTTTGATGATGAAAAATCTAATTAAGCTTTCTATGCATCAATGCATCAATTTTTATCACCTCTCATATCAGGAAAGTGATCTCTCTGCATATCAGCAACACTTCTAGATATGTTTAATTTCAATTTCTGTGATTGTTCTTAAACTTAGTATTTCCATACAATGTTTACTTACAAAGAAATATAATTCAATAAAAAGCCTGAAGTTTATTAGTCTCTATATCTGTTTTCTACAATGTATGCTCATTTCAATAGCCTAATTTAGGCACTCTAAAATATACATAAAATAGAAATATAATATGTCCTTCCATAGAAAGAAATCAACTCTTCAGGCCACTATTATTTGTATTACAAAGAGCTTTTTTTAATAATTGTTCAAATTCTTTCAATATTAGTAATATTTGGGGGTAATAGCTAGGGTAACACATTAAAGTGATTGCTTAACTTTATTTGCTATTTAGTATTTGCTATGTTTGCTACCTCTCCTATCACTTAATGATGTGTCCCAGTCAAAGTTATCATTTTCTTTACTCACCATCTATTACAAGTATTAAACCCCTCCTTGCAAATATGCAAAATTAAGAAATAAGATTTAGGCAAATATCTACTTTTTACTTTAAAAGAACTCAAGTAACATAAAAATAGGTAACTTCTCCATTAGCGCCTACCTCTTCCCACATTTTTAAAACATGACCTTTTTTAACTTACTTTTGCTGATTTCTTGTAAGATCATGTCATGAAGACTCACAGTGAAAATGACAGATATATAAATAATTCACAGGTAGAGCTGAGGTCTTTCCTAATCTTGTTTGGCATTGTTTGCCTTCAAGGTGACCCTTAGCTGTTTACTTTCAATGAAGGCTCAGTTTATAAAGGGAAAAAAAATCACATCTGTGGTAAACAGTTTAATCAGTGGTGGGGGCATCACATATCTGTGGCATTTTTAAATGAAGTTGGCAACTGCATGACATTGAAAATGCAGATTACACTTACAGTGTCTAGACTTTCATATATGTGCTCAGTTACAATAAGTGAAGCAAAAGTGTACATATTGTCCCTATTCTGTTGCTACAGAGCCGCAAAATGTGAAAAGCAATGCCTTGAAATAAAGATTTCTTTGTTGCCCCTAGCCTATCTAGCAGCACAGTTTAAGTTGACACAAAAACTATGCAGTTAAAATGCCTGGTTTATTTTTTCCCTCCAAACACGTAAACATCAATCTCAGTGTCGTAAACTTTGATGCATACGATGAGACAGAAGATGTGAGGCAGAAGCACTATCAAACACTTGTAACAGAAGCTTGCAAGCAATTAGCGGGTTTCTGCAGTTTTTCAGTTTCGCTTGTTGGAGGGTCAGCAGTTGCTCGGAAGCTGAACACTGGACCTACACCACCATGCGCAGGACTGAGAGCTGGATTTTGGCGTCTGTTGCTTTCAACAATGCTTGAAGTATTGGAAGCTAAGCTCTCACGTGTACTAAAGAAAGAGAAAAAATAATTATCAATGTAACCTATGTAGGTATCCATGAGCTGGCCATAAGGAAAAAAACAAAGTGCCATCAAGAGAACCTTCGCTGTCTGATTATAAATATATGCTATTCTGGGCATTCTGTAAATTACAACTCAGGTACTAAAACACATATTTTATACTTATTTTTAAGGAAAACCATGCTTTAGTCCCCCATGCCTATAAAGATAGATGAAAGAGTCTAAAGAAAGTTTGCTGCAAAGTCACTATCCAAGGAATGGCAAATTTTAAACATACATGAAGCCTTAGCACTATGAGCAGAAGCAGAATAAATTCTGTACATTAAGGAAACAAATTATTTATTTCACTCTATATTATATTGTTTTTGCAGAATGTAGCCTTTTGCGCACTGTTTACCATTTCCTGTTGCGTCTGATTTTACCAGTTGTTGTTGAGTGTGTGTGTGTGTGTGTGTGTGTGTGTTGATCTTTTTAAATATATTGAATATTCATAGCTCTTTCTAAAATTGACTTTGAGAATTAATCTACAATGATACTTTATAAATAAGTAACTTTAAAAAAAAACCATGGAGCTAAAGATGCTGAAATTATTAAAAACAAAATGTTTTTTTTTAATGTTAAAATTGCTGGATTTATCACTTGTCATTCAACTGGGAGAATCAGTGTGCTAATACTGCAGGTGAACTGTGGCATCTTTGCATTTTGGACTGTCCATCCAAGAATACAGTTATCCTCAATAAGCTGTGTTCCTGCATGATTGAACAAAAATAGAGGAATTAGTGTTTTATTACAACTTCTCATGTAGCATAGAGGACCCTATAGACTTTTCAAAATAACTTACTGTATTTCTAATGTTAACTCTTTCTCACAGTTTTATCTGTTAACCATGTCCAAGGTTTGAATTTACGCTTAGTCCATTGATATATTAAATAGAAATTTAACTAAACATCCAAACATAATCAGCATTGGAAAGCAAACAGTAATTACACGTACAGCAAGTAACACTTGGTAGTTGCTAGGCACAGTATAATGTGGACAGGAAAAACAATTGGTATTTTTGGGATAAATGACATTGATAGAATTTATATGTCATAGTAAATTAGGATTTCCAAGTATTCTGGCTTAGTATACATAAGCCAATGTTTGTTAACAACTAAAAAAGATTGGCTCAAGTAAACAGAGACACTGGAAACTATTTCTGTAAATTGTTCTTTATGGTGTTGGTGATTTTGTCTGCCTTCCAAGCCAGAATTAAAAATCATTATTTGTTCTTGTTTGATTCTTGTATTAGTTAGAAGAAATACCTCACATATATTCCACAAATACTGAACTAAGATTTCAGTCAGTAAGTAAAGCATGGCACTGCTACCAATCTATTTATCTCTTCTGAGAATGATGATTGAGCAATGTCCACTACCACTGATTGATTCATGGTAAGCCAGAATGATCAGAAATTGGGATTCACTGTACTACATAAAGTTAGTAACTTTCTTGTTTCCTTTACCTTCCTTCTAATTCTTCTTCTAATTGTCCTCATATTATGCATACATAGGTACATACAAAAATCAGTTCAGGAAAATAAGGGTGTTCTCCTTGCCATATTTTGGAGTATAATTTACTTTATTTTGCTACTTATATTTCACACAATATTAATTGTTCATCTTATAGTAGAATATTTCCAGCCAATCAATTGTTCTGTTGCACTTAGACTACTACTAGAGCCAGTATCTCTTTTCTAAGATGTCATGCATCGGTGATATATTAAATGCAAGTTGTAACAGAAATATAAAATTACTTATGAGTTAATACCAGTGAAAAATCAGAATGAACATGTCTGCCATATTTCTCAATTTAAACAGATGAGAGTTCTAACTATTTATTAGACCTCTGGCCACATATTTGTGAGCAGTAATAGATTAGTCAGCTCCTATGAATTATTCTTCTTTTATTATCTTCAGTATCACTTCAGGAATATGGACATTGGTGTAACATCATGGTGGAAAAAAAGCAAATAAATAAATGAAAAAGCTGCAGCTCATTAAAATCTATGCCTTATATTATGGTGCTATCAGACTCCTGATTTTCAGGAATATGGGTTATACTACAAAGGAGCCAGAATAAGAGTCAGGAAACATAACTAGATATTTCAAAATAAAAATGATGATGTATCGATTTAGAATACTGGAAGGAAATCAGATGTTCTCATTTACACATTGACGCTCTATGCGTTTTTACATTCTCAGTGTAGAAATGCTGGTAAGAGAAATATAATATTGAATCCTTCCAAATAAAAATTATGCATAAAGGTTGTTTAGATCAGTGGTCCCCAAACTTTGTGGCTTGGCCGCCCAGCTGGGGGGAGGGGAGCTGGGCGGCATGAGTGGCAGGTTGGTGTACAAACATGTAGCTCCACTCATACAAGAGAAAACAGAAGCCTTTGGGGTGCAGGTTTGGTTCCTTCAGGCTTCTCCATGCCAAAAGCTTTTGCAAAGGTACAGAAGGCCTGAAGCAGCATGAGATAGCTCCTCTGAAGCCTTTCATATCTTTGCAAAAGCTTTTGGGGTGAAGAAACCTTTGGGGGCACGGTCTTGCACTCCTTTAGACTCACTGAGGCTGCCCAACATCCAAAAGTGGAATGGGTGTCCTGTTCAGGCAGCCTCAGTGAGTCAGCAAAGCTGAGCAGGCACGCTCGTCCCACTCAGCGTCTGGTCTCACCGCTCCGTTTTTGGAGCATAGGGAATAGGTGGCTTGGCTGAGGGAGGTAGAGAGGAACAAGGCATGCAAGCAGTGGGCCAGCGTGCACGCACGGGTAGCTCCATTCATGTAAGAGAGAAGCCTTTGGGGTACTGCAAGCGTGAGAGTGGCTGTAAGCGCTGGACGTTTGTGCAAGTGGGGCTGCGAGTGCCCATTGCTTGTGTGAATGGGACTGCACATGCATGAGCCCACAACTCACATGGCCTGGTTGCAAGTAGGCCACAGCCCAGTAGTGGGCCGTGGCCCACAGGTTGGGAACCCCTGGTTTAGATAAATGCAATACTCTTTGGTATTTATCGCATGCTAGAAATTATTGTAATAATATTATGTTGAAGAAGTGTTAGAAACCTTTATAAAAAAATCTATGTACCACTGACAGATTTTTCTTCGGATCAAAAATTTATTATCATATCTGTAATCCTAACTGTATATGAAACAAACCAAATGGTGGAGTATAATGTTATATGAAAGAATAAATTACAGAACACTACAAAAGAAATTTAGTCTGTAGTGATAAATATTTTAATTCTGTATGTATTTATGTTGGTGCTATGTGAGGGGAGAGGTCCACCCTAGGCCCTTGTAGTATGGTGTGCCTCAAGGCTTGGGTCTCTCACTACTCTTTTTATATGAAATTGTTGGATGAGGTCATTCAATAACATAGGTTGTGATATCATCAATAAGTTGATGATACACAGTTATATGTCACCATCCCTGGTTGGTCAGATGATGCTGTGAAGTGCTAAACTAATTCTTGGAGTCTGAAGATTTGGATCGGGAGAACCAGCTCCAATTAGAGATTACAAAGTAGAATGGCTTTAGGGTTTTGGCTTCCCAAGATCTGGTGATGTTTCATCTTTGATTCTTGATGGGATTGCACTTTCCTAGACAAAGCCAAGTGATCCTATCCCTGGACAGAATGGCCTTGCTTATGTTCTTCACTTGTTTGTGTATTCTTCAGCTGCCCACAGTAGGTAAATTGCAGCAAAGAGATAGACAGATATGAAACAGCATATAATTTACTAATGTTGACTTTCCAAGCTAACATCCTCCATATATGTTAAATTCCAACTGTTATCATCTCAGGATTAAGACAGCCAAAGTAATTATATCTAGAGCAACATTTTGAAGGGGAATTCATGACCTCATTAGCTGAGGTGGGTAATAAGTAGACTTCCTGACACTGATTGATGATTATGTGCCATCAAGTTTCTGACTTTTTAAGCACCTACATAGATATTCTCTGTCCTAAACCTGGTCCTTCAAGGCTTCCAAATGGCCATCTATCACCATTGTAACTGAATCCATCCACCTTGCTGCTGGTCATTATCTTTCCTTTCACCTTTCCCAGCATTAGAGCTTTCTCTAAGGGACATTATGTCTTTGCATGTCTGAAGCAGAACAATTAGAGCGTGTGTCTTGTGTGAGAATTTTTGAGTTAATTTATTCAATGATCCAATGATTTGTTTTCTGGGTATCCAAGGTATATTCAGGAGTCTTCTCCAACACCCAAGTTCAACCTGTTTCTTTAAAGTCCAACTTTTGCTTTTATAGGCTATTACAGACTTGCACGATTCTGATATTATTACAATATGATAGGTGCAATTCCTATAATCCCTTACCACTAGCTATGCTGACTGTGGATGACAGAAACTGTAGTTCAGTAACAAACAGGGAATATCTTGCTGACCTCTGTTTAAAAGCAATATGCACAGCTAATCCGCACTTAAGATTTTGAAATCATACCCTTAATTTTTCAGATCATAGTGAAAAATTGGAGAACTGAATAGGGGAACATAAGACTAGGAAAGAAATGCATCTTCTCTGAAGCAATGGAAATAAGGAGATTGAAAGAAATGTAAAATCTGTGGGAAGAGGAAAAGATTGGTGTCTTACGTTTATGATAATATCAATAGTATATTCGCTGAAGTGATACAAAAAGGCCCTTATTGAAATAGCCACAGCAAAAGTTTTCTTTATGCAAAGACAGCTATTTCTTTTAGAAAGCTCTGCCTATTTTATTAGGTATTATGTGAAACTATGTAAGATTCAAAACAGCTGCAATAATATAGTCTAGTCTGGTCTGATACAACTACATGCTTAGTAGCAAACAAACCAATTTGAGAAGTAGCATCATAACTCAAAAACTGACCACAAAACAAAGGGAACAGGAAGGTCTACAGATGCACTGAGAAACTCAGGTTTCCCGGCACAAGTGTAGAAACATTAAATGACAAGCAACTTTCAGAAAAATAGAAACTTTGAGATTAAGGAAAAATATATCTGGGATGTTTGTTCAATCCTTTTCTCACTTCTTTTCTTGCTGTCTAACCTCAGATTTTGGTCTCACCTCAGTGGATTTCTCTATGATTTTTACCTGTTTTATAAATAGATACTCTAATATACAGTAGATCTAAGCTAGCTAGAGAAAGATGGAAAATTTCTGCTTTAAATAATTATGGCTTTTAGTCAAGTTTAATAAATGTAGATTAACTCTATAAGATATACTAAAAATCAATGCTGTTAAAATATCTAATGTCAATTGAAGTGGTAAATATTGATTGCAATGTCTGACTGACTTGCCTGTTGTCCAGCTATCCACTGCTATTGAAGCTGTTAAAGGTACTACAAAGAATCAAATAGCTGAATAGCGCAATTGGAGAGATACAGTTTTGACTTGGTATTAATATTTCGTAACCTCTAGCTTTTTTCTAGAGTAGAGTCTGGCCATAACAACCACAGTCATGTATCTATGTCTGTTTTGCTCTACATTATTCCCTTCTGATATAATTGAATGGGCTGATTTTGAGGTGTTCTAAGAATTGCCCAAAAAATTGCAGGAAAAAAAGGAAGAAAATCATAACCTGTCAATACTTCATGCATATTTTTATTTTGCACATAGTTTTGAAAATGTCAAAAATTTCCAGGAAGAGATGCACAACGTGGATAAATCAGAAACACAATTAAGGAGGCAAATGTATCACATATCTAGGAAAAGAAGAAAATCTGCAGTCGCTTTGTAGAATATGGTATAGCTGCAAAATTTAGTTTTAAGTGCACAGCTTTTATTTTAAAAACAAATACTTCTCATAACTCCCTTCAAAGATGGTATCTGAAACTCTGAAGGCAATATTTGATGACATTAAATACATTTGCAAAGGTTGGAATGAAAGGAACTCTATTTCCTAGTATTGTTTTCTCTTTGTTTGTAATAGCAATAGGGACAGAATAAATCTGAAGTCAATAGTTTTATAACTTCCTCCAACCTATTTATCTTTAAACAGAGCTTCCACCATGGGAGAACTATAGAACATTTGAAATTCTATAGTATTTTTCAATTCATTTTAGGATAAAAATTGTTTTAACTCTGAACCTTTATTACCACAAGTGGACAGAGATAGATAGGCACTCTATTTATTGCAAAACAGTAAATAGTATGGCTATAAAACACATCTGAAACCTTTGAAGTGATGAAGAGTTGCATTCTCTAGAATGCCTGGCTTCAGCAATAGTCACCAAAAATATCTGTACATGAATATACAGAACCTGCTTCAACACTTCAAAGAGGGGTGCTTCACTTGCACCAACATGGTTTATATATTAGCTTTACATTAAGCCTTAACTCGCAGTGAAACAATAATTTTACCAATAAACTGAATCTATAATATACAGACACCTGAAATGTAGCATCCTGTAGCCAAAGACAGCAAGCATCTGTAACTGAGGTGAAGTTAAAATCTTCCAATCATGGGAAGTTAAGCTACTATAATGTAAATGTTATTCTGAAAAAGTCTTATTTATTATATGAAGTCATAGTTTAATTATTTAGGTGACTGATACCAAGCCATTGTGATACAGATTCTACTCAAATCAAAGACCCTAAACACTGCCTCAAGCTGTAGGAAACCTCCAACCTAAAACACCATAAATCTGCAATATTTCCATGAGTTCTTTATGGTAATGAGACATTACATTTAAGGCTGTTTTAAAATTAATGTTGTTAATTTAAAATCTTACCGTGGAGAATTGAATCCACTATCAACTGTGATGCTACTGCTGTCCATGCTGTCCAGCCTTGCCGAATGTGTGGCTCTCTGGCTGTTGCTGTTTTCCGTTTCCTTTGGAGCAAGTAGAGTGAGATTCTTTTCAAATTTCCTTTGCAAGTCCCTTTCCTTCTCTCGCTCAAGAAGCCACTGCATAGTGCCCACATCATCCCGATTCTTCTCTTCCTCTGTATTCTTATTAGTCCCTTCCTCAGAGTCATCATCATCAGAGACATTGTAATAATCAAAAGCTGCTTCTTGGTTTCCAGCTGTTTCTTGCTGCCTCTGGGAAATTGGTATGACTTGTGTGACTGAGGTTACCATAGCTTGTTCAAGTTTATCACATCTGCCCGGCAAAGTTTCAGAAGGTGTTTTTTGATGAGGTTTTAAGTGTGGCACATTAGGTTTGTGGAAACTGTTGACAGAGAGAGTACTGTGGAGAGGCTTAAAAAGTGTGTCTTTACTAAATATTTCTTTCCTCTTATCAAGGCTACTGGACTCTGTGCTATGATGTTGAGCTAGTCGGCCATTTGTAATTACTTCAGCTGTCTGACTTGTAGCAATTGGCCCACTACTATTACTTGGCCCTTTAGGTGACTCCTCTCTATGAACACCTGGTTCTCTAGCTAAGTGCTGTGACTGTCTTTCTGAGGGAGAGACTTTTTTCGTACTGTCTGCCAAAGTCACTGGGTCACTGTCATCTTTGTTTTTTCCTAAAGGTGAAGGAGCTGTGAGTACTGTTTCACTGGAAGTATTACACTGAAAATAATCGTCAATGGCTGATTTTGTTGTACAAGAACTGAGTTCATTGTAAGGTGGTAAGTTCTCAGTTGGTTTGCTTTGTTCTAACAAGGTACAGGAAGTAGGAGTTTCTGCACTGCCAATGATCTTTTCAGGTTTAATTACCTCTTTGTAATTTACAGATGACAGAAGAGCCCTTTGATGACTAAGTGATTGTGAAGGCCTTAAGGTGCTATCATCTATATATGTTTGACTGGTTGCTTGGTCATCTTGGCTGCAAGCTTCAATTATGTCTTCAGGGGTACCTAAGGAAGCAGTACCCAGAGGTCCTTTTGAGTTATCCATAGATCGAGATCGTTCCTTGGCTTTATTAGATCTCTCGTTTCTTGATCTTCGGTCCTGTGTGTGGCTGTGGCTTCGATGGACCTTAGAATGGGAGCTTCCTCTTGAAGGTTCAGGAAAAGGCATTTCTGTTCTTCTTTTGGCCAGTTCACCAGATACATCCCATTCAGGTGTCATAGGAAAATGAGACTCAAGAACATTAGGACTGCTGTGCATGATGAAGTTGTCCCTTTTGTGTTCTATTATGTAGCAGCCTTCCCTTGGGGACCTCATGAGAGGATCATAGAAATCATATTCCCTTTCACCTGGCACATCTAAATGAGAACCCTCTGAAGGATCTACTTTAGAGACTCGAGTTTTGCTGTGCGACCGAGATTTCCCATGAGATTTTCTATGACTTCTACTCTTTTTGCTTCTCCCGCTATGATGAGCTGATGATCCAGCCTTGCTCCTTTGAGCTTTTTCTTCTTCAAGCTTCTTCATTAGTGCAGTGTGCCGCATGACATTTTCCACAGTCAGATCAGGATTGATACGCCTAATAATCTCCATTTCTACCTCCCTAGGTATAGTGGTAGGAGTATCTTCATCCCTTAAAGGCCATTCTTCAGGAGGAAATTGGGCAGAAAAATTGGCCAGCTGTTTTGTCTTATCTTTTTTGAAACTCAGTCGAAACAATTTTAGCCCAAATTTTTTAGACTGCTTTTCTCCATCTTTAGGCTTTGAAAGTGTCTCTGTTTTGTAAGAAAAATTTACAGTACTTTTACTTTTTTCAGTGGGTGGCACCTGGCAAAGAGAAGGGGGACAATAAGAGTCTTTGCAGTCTTTTGTTGATTTCCTCTGTAGAGTTGATGCATGCATGCTATGCATGTCTTCTCTGCAACAATGGCAAGAGTCGCAGTGGTTTTTAGGTAACGTTCGATCTCTGACACAGCCCGAGGTGGAAGGAGTTATAGTTCCTTGCTGTGGAGAGGTACACTGAGACCTGTCAGGTATCCTCTCGTCCAGATGGTACCATTTACTGTTAGTTCTTATGAGAGAAGGTGTTATAAAATAAGTCTGTGGGGTCACAATGAAGTAACCATCTGGAGTTGGGTATATTTTTCTTTCTCGTACAAGCATGTTTAAGGTATGACGAAGGATTTCAGGACTTGGAGTTGGAACACCTAAAAAAAACCAATAATGTGAAAATATATCCTCAATATATCTCTAGTATATATATGATCTATAAAAATGAAGTACAACATATAATTCAACAAACTACTTTTATATGAAGATGTCAAGCAAAATATTTTTGGAACTTTTTCCTTGATATCTGAGTGACCACTGCCGCTTTGATGGTTTTTTTTGCAACTATAATATAAAAATGCTATTCAAACTAAACTTTTAGATATGCCAGATTAAGCAATTTAGCATATATTTCCTAATAGTTATAAAATACAACGTAACAGTTCTAGCATGTAGGTGAATTTCTGTAAGTTGTCATATAAATTGAATATAGTGCCAACAACTTCTTAGCTGTGTTTCGCTGACTTTCCTGGGGCACATGTTACAGCCATTACAGCCACCACAGACTTTCAGATCACTATCTTATGACTTGAAGAAGAAAAAAAGACTAGCAGAGGACTCTTTTATATGTAAAGACATTTTAGATTTAACACCAACTATTGCCATGATACAACTCTGAAAAAGAAATTCAGCTATTAGAAAAATCACTTTTCATGTTAGATCAGTTAAATTTCATCCTGTACGATCAATGGCAACACCTACAATATACTGTAAAATTAAATTCTACAGGGTCCATTTACTTTATTGAGGAAAATTTAAATACAATTATATATCTTTACACATGATTTGTAACTGTACAAGATAAAATAAAATATTGGATAGAAATAAATGAACTATTGTTTTAATGTAGATTTTTATGACGTAATGTTTCCTCTGATATTTATTTGAATCTACTATGTATCTAAAATCATATTAAGTTCATTAATATAAAAACAGTTATATTTCTTTACACTTCTGCTGTCTACCTTATGTTCCATCTAAGACTAAATTCACTATGGCCTGGAATTTTATTTAGTTATATATATATGTGCGCGGATGCCGCTGCTTGCAGCATGAGGTTGTGTGGTGTCTTGTGTCATTGCGCACATGAACGGTGACACCAGTGCAACGAGCCTTGTGGTGTCCTGCTGCAAGCAGCTGCAAAAGAAGTCGGACAGCGGTATGACAGGTGTCGAGGTGTGGGAGGCCTGGCTGTGGTGGTCCTAAGGTAAGTGGCACAGGGCACTCCATCAACCACACTAGTTTGATTTTTCGCCTGCGCCTCAGCCCACCTTGTACGACCAGATGGTGGGCGGGGCTTAATTAGGACTTATTTTGGGGTAGGGCTTATATTAGGAAAATTGGACTAGAGCATGTTTTCGGGGAAGGTTGTATTTTCGGGGAAACACAGTAGAATAAAGCAGGTATTTTAAAAGTCTTATGGAGGATTAAAGCACCCTTAAAAATCCTACTCCCACCACAGGCCAATTTCATCCTTTTTATTGGTTTTCCAATCCTCTGCATGCCTTACAGTAACAATTTTATCTCTTTAAAAAACCCAAATGGAAAACAGGTCCATCCATTCCAATGAGATATACATCCCACCATAAGGTCCTTAAGCAAGACCCAAGGAGCATAAGTTGAAATCTCTCACATGAACAGGCTGCTACTGAAAGAGGAATTATTTTAAGGAACTTCAGTACAATATATGTAGAGTTTTAAAAATAATAACCAGTAGAGCTACAAAGAGATTTGGATTCAAAAGGCAATGTATGACTTGGAGTACAAGTGAGAACACAGGTAGTATCTATTGGGGAAAAATGCATCTCTCCTAAGCTCCTGTGGCAGCCACTTCATCCTGGGGAAAAGACCAGCTTTTTAGATAAGCTGTATCAAAGTTACTTGAGTTGATGGGTCAAATATTATTTGTCATCTCACCCTATCCTAGAGTGTTGTAGGAAAAACTGATGCAATATCAAATCAATCAAATAACTACAAATGAGGTTTCAGGAATGGTATAATATAGATTCTCTAAGAACCTCTGGAGGTCAGCTAGCTGTGGTGTACTAATTGAAGTTTCCAGACCAAGGACAAGGTAGCCCCCTCATAGATTACACTACAGCTGTTAACCCTGGAGATTATCATAGCATTTACCACTGGATAATTCCCCTCCAGGAAATGGTGCAGCCGATATATATGCCAAACATAATTAAAAGTGTTCCTGACTGTTGCTGGAGTCTGAAAAAAAAATGGAGAGATTCATACTGAGAAGCACCTCCAAAGACCATACCTTCCCTTCTGGGGAAATGTAACCCTAAGTAGGAGCCGAATCAGTTACTTCTTAGAGTTGTAATCCTGTACAATGACCATCTCCATCTTGACTGCATTTGACTTCCACTGATTTTCTCTCATCTAATCTGTTACTAGCTGAAGGCAGCAGCCATTCAAAGGAACCACATGATTATCTTAACAGAATTAACAGAATAACAGACTTGGAAGGGTCCTTGGAAGTCTTCTAGTCCAGCTCTCTGCTCAAGCAGGAAACCCTTTAACATTTCAGTCAAATGATTGTCCTATCTCTTCTTGAAAACTTTCAGGGTTGGAGCATCCACAACTTCTGAAGGCAAGTTGAGAAAACATTCTGTGATTCCTTACATGAAATTCAATGTTCTTATTTGTTCTAAGGAAGTATGCCAATCTAGAAGTAATGAGTAAAAGTTGATCTGAATGATAAACTAAATTTCATCTTGATTTTTAACTGGATCTACCATGAAAGAACTATAGTTCATATACAGAGATTGTAAAATAATTTAAATAAAATGTGTGACCTCATGCACTGAAGATAGAAATGTACTTAGCACTAAAGGAGTAAAATTAGCATAAATGTAGCCTCTTTGTTAATCATCGTACACAGGCCTAAGGCTTCTTTCTTTAAGAGCTCTATTCTTAATAATATTATGACACCTTTAAATAATTATCAGTACGTGAAAAATACATTCATGTGACCTATAAGAGAACAAGAAGAAAAGTAAAGGAATATATGTTTTATTTAAAACACAAAAGTAACCAGGCAGAGAAGGGAATGAACGTAAAGGTATAGTAGATTCTACCATTATAGGAGAATCATGGAAGCAGAACAATATAGGTTAAATGTTATGTAATGTAATTTTTTAAAAAAAATAAAAGAGGAATTAGTCCATACAAATGCATAGCTGGGAATCACACTGATATTACTGGTGAATGATACAGAACAATTATATATACAACTATCTATTGATAGTTGTATATAAAATAGCATATATTGTATGCAATTGAAAATCAACAGAAAACCTGATCCATTACTATAGTGAAGCAGGGCTTATACCTATCCACCTAATCATTTGTACATGCATCAATGTGTTTAGAGATACACTAGTATATATTTTACCAGGAAAGCAGGTTGTTAGGTGCTCTATTAATGCTTCTTGCGTGACTTGTTTTCGTGCTGAGTTCATTGATGAGATGGCCAAGCAAAGGATTTCTCCAAGTGGAATAAATTGTGACTGACTGATGGGTGACATACTGATTGGCGATACATCACCTGTAGATAGAAAATGAGATTTTGCTTAACCATCCTGAAGTGATTGTAATGAGACACGTACATGCTTCCATTACAACTTTAGAGTAAAGCCTAATAATATTTTGAAAACATAAAAAATGCAGATTGTATTTTTATAGAGATTAAAATACCAACACCTATTTAATTCAAAAATTTGGCTTAATAACTGAATGGAGGAAGAGAGAAAGAGAGGAGATTAAGATGTATAATTAACAAGTTACATTTGCAATTATAAACAATTTTAAATAAAGTGTATATTAAGTTGTAAATTCTGTATAATTAAATTAGTGAACTCTAGTATAACATTAGTGAATTAGTGAAATAAGTATAACAGATAAGTAAATACTAAACAATTTACTCATTGTATCAGCGACATCAAAAATCCAATGAAACTACTGGACAGAACTATACCTAAAATCATTGAGTGGTCTGACCTTAAATTGGGATTTTCAAAAAGTAATGAATGAGTACATTTTCTGATACAAAATGTCAGAACTGACAATTTTACTTTTTAGGTCATTTAGCCAAGCATTTACTGGCCATTTTCTATTTATCCAAATCAAATACTTTACAATAGCTATATTGGTATAATATAGATAATTTTTAAACAGCAGTAAGATTATGTTTTAAAATTATCCACAATGAGTGCATGATAGAATCAATTTTAGGAGCCAAATTATTATTTTTTTCAAAACTGCATTTTGTCTATTGTTCTTCAGATTCAAAACAACATGCTAGAAAAGTGATGGAAAACCACAATAGGAACAGGCAATTAATTTCATGCTTTCTTTTGGGCTTTTCAAAGATACTTGGTAGTCACCTCAAGATATTATATCAGATACGTCACTAATCCAATCAATGAAGTGACTGCTTATGCTCCTACGGTAAAAAGAACTTTGACAGAAAATTGTCAAGTTATTTATTTAAAATGAAATATATTTTATTTGGAGAGTGGAGACAGAGATAATGTCAGACCCACTTTGCCAGGACTGTCATTCCGGAGGGGACGAAGACAAACAAAGCATGCCACCCTCGTTCTGGCACTGACACTCTTGCATTAATGCCACCTGCTTCCTCTTCTGACCACTATTCTTGAGGTCTCCAGCACTGTCGGACGCATTGCCACCCCTCAGCTGAGAGACGGACGGAGCCACGCCTGCACAGATGCCAAGCCGGCTACTTTAGCCAACATTAATGGGCGCTTACTGAACCCGACGTCCCTGGGCTACTTGCAACTAATGACCAGCTAGGGGAAGCAACTGGAACCCTCCAATCAGTGCTAGGGTTTGGGGTGGAGTTAGTGGGTGGAGTAGCGGGGTGGGGCGCACTGGGTTTAAAAACGGTGATGGGAGCGCATATGGTTAGAGCTGACAATATTTCACTGAAACTGCACTGAGTGATTGTTGGAGCGTGCCAAATTGCGTGGAAGGTAAAACTTTACTACAACCTCTACCCTGTTGTCTGGCATTTCCTTTCCCATCCGATTAGGAACCTGACAGACAAGATAAATATCCCAAAACTCTGTTACAATATTTGGACTGTAAGCAGGAAGTATATACACTGCTAATGCCCTGCATGATATAAGTAGACATAAATATAAGTTCACTAAATGTTAAAGTTCACTAAAAGGTTAAAGGGGCTGGATTCAATCTCTCAGTTGAATATTGAGTACTTATTATTGATAAGCAAACATTTTACAGTGGTACCTCGGTACTCAACTGCTTCAAAACTTGTCAAATTTGGTACTCAACATATTTTGATGTGAAAATGTTGCCCAGTACTCTTTGTTTGGTACTCAACACCCTGCAATAGGAAAAGGCGGACAGCTGGGGAAAATGGACAGGAAAGGAAAGGTCACTGCAAAAGGAAGAGCGGGACTGTACGTCGCAGAGGAAGTCAGCCATGGAGGGAAGGTTGCTAATATAGGAAAGGGACAGGCAGGAAGTCCTTCCCGGTGAAAACAAAGCGTCAAGGGGGAAGTCATGTGGTTTGTTTGGCAATCATTATTTTTAGTATTTGTCACACCTCCGGAAGCAATGAATTGTATTTTCAATAGTGCTACATGGTCAGTTAGGGCCACAAATATTCACATATGTATATATTACACATGCCTATCTGCATTCATACAACATACTAAACTTCTGAATTGAGAACATTATGGGAGAAGAAAACTTCTTCCTATTTTACCTGCAAATTCCTTGTAGCTTTCTAGTTCCCCACTGCTGCCAATACCAAGGAAATAAGTAAGTTTGACCTTGTTTCATCCCCACCCAGCACTTCTATTTTAAGGCTATTTTCTTGCTAACATTAATAATGGGCAATGAGCGATCTGTTGAAACTTCTAACAGAATGCTGATCAGATGGGAGGTGGGAAAACTGGGAAAAACTCCCAGAGGATCTGTGGGCCATCTATCAAGCACCATATGTACTCTCATTTGCTTTACATGCTTTTTAACATAAATGTGAAAGTCACAGAGTAGTTCAGAAATAAATCTGCCAGTTTTAGTGGGCTGAAGAGCAATGAACTGGATTTCAGACTGGCCACAAATAAGGCAACCTCAACAGAAGAGCACTTATAAAAGTTCTTTTTAATACTGACCAGCAAAATACTAGGAAGCGTTACTGAAGAAAAAATAATCATAAAGAAGAATAAGTCTTGCTAAAATAAATGTTTTGTAAATGCAATCTTGTCTCAGATTTTTAAGGATACAAACATGCAAATAGAAGCTAACCCAATTGACTAAAACTTTAAAATATTATTGGACTTTTTAAAAAAACTTGAAAAATATTGAACAAATTCCCTACTAGAGTATAAGGCAACAGATATTCTAATGCAGTAATTCCTCCCCCTCTCTTATTCATTCGTTCATTCCTGTGATTTATATGCTGCTTAATCCAATATGTTCAGAGCTGCTTACAAATTATAGAAAAAAAAACAGAGGCAGTTTTAAAAGAACTCAATCAACTTTCTAGTCAAAAGTTTACACTGAGGAAAACACTTCTAGCAGCAAAAGTCATCCTTTATGGGGAGGGGAGTCTGCCATGCTATTAATTCTTATACATTTTTTGAAACATTTGCTTCTGGCAAATTTCCTGAATACCATCAAGGTTGGTGCTAACCAATCTCCAAAGAAGAAGGGCACTAGCTATGGCACATCAAAAAATTAAAAAAGTAATAAATGTTTACATATGTCTAATTGTTCCACCTCTTAAAAGCCTATCCTAATTCAGTTCTTTTGTACCTTAGATAATGACTACTTGTTGTGTATCATGACGGTGCAATCCTCATTCATCTTCTCTACTGCCAGAATTAATTTTAAAGGCACTCAACTGATGTCTATAAGCTACTAAATGACTCATTTAAAAGACAAGTACATTAGTAAAGCTTACAAAGAACCAATGTCACCCCATCTTCTTTCTTCTCATGGAAATAATAACTGGCCACAAATATCCTTTGGGACTAGGAAATTTCAAGTACTTTATAACAATAGTTAAGCAAATAATTTGTGGGATGCTCAAATGATGGAAAAGACTTTTCAATTTCATTAATAATTGCAAAATACATTTTTAAACCAGAATTGTACCAGTTGCATTAGTTTTAAGCCATACTAAATTTTGCAGTCTGCTTTTCTAATATATGCATGGGCAGGATATATGGAGGGCTGAGTTTTTAAGAGATGAAACTGGTTTCACCTTAATCCATCAGTCAATTTTTAAAAAGGTGAAATGTTAGGATTCATTCAATTCAGGAAAGTCTCTCCTG
>JANHZT010003035.1:231744-251359 GCA_032468215.1 Stegonotus admiraltiensis
CTTGTTGGAGAAGGGCGGTATATAAATTGAATGAATGAATGAATGAATAAATGAATGAATGAATGAATGAATGAATGTGTCCCAGCATCTGTCTTTAGACATTAGATTGCTTTTGGTGTTTTGGTTCACAATGAAAACATGCTCCTGAAGCATCAAGTTATGATAAGAAGAAGTCTTAAAGTCTGCCATCTAGTTCCACTGATAAAAAACATATTATAAGCATTACCCTCACCAAAATAGAAAAATAAAAATGTCTTCCCCTTTAATCGTAAGTACAATTTCAGTAATGTATCACCATTTCTGTACTACAAAAAAACCCTTTTCTTCCCATAACTCATATCTTATCTACAGGTTCTTGCCAGTCAGTCCATTAAGAATTTTGAGAAATATCAATCTTGATCTTTGATCCCCATAGTATCTCAGAATTTGATTCTTCTCCATTTCTCTTTGTCATCTCTCAGAAGCTTCTTCAAAAATTTAACATTTCTCATTTGTAAATTCAAATTAAGATTCCCAAGTCATTCTTCAGTTTATTTGTATACCCCTTTTAATTACTAAGACATCAGCTGATTTCATTTATAAATCCAGTGTAACATCTTTTCCTTATCATTTTTGTAACCTGTTATAGTTAAATCCACATTCAAATCAGACTTAGTCTTAATCTTGTCCAGAACCTATAACCTCTTTTAGATCCATTTTTATAATAGGTAATCTTAACTCTTGAGTACTTTGTTCCCCAATATTGAATTCTTCCAAAGTTAGAATATTTTGCTCCATTCTGTACTATTAGCTCTCTTCTCCTTTAATTATAATCTTCATAATCTCTTCTTCCTGATTCTCTCTAGCGTCCAACCTTCAGTGTCATCTTATTATTTTCTTTTTCTAATCAACAACATTTTTCTACAGAAAGATTTCTTAATTTCCAAATCTTCATATATTTTTAAATAGAATGCTAAACAACCCATAGGAAGGATCCTGTAATTCATTTAATAAATTATTTCAAATTCATCTAGTTCCTTAGTTCATTTATAACTTTTCAAAATCAACATTCAGGTCAACCTTTTGCCATTTTATTAAAAAATAACAATTTTTAAGTCCTTAAATTTAAATAAAACTTATTTTGCCAAGGATTCTGAAGGTTCTTAATATCCGAGAAACCATTACCAACAAATGATTAAGAAAGAAAGTATGGAAAACCTGTGTCCTTTTGGGCAAAGATAACAATCCCTCAGTTCCCAAAGCCCTAAACTTGTGAAAATTGCTGTGTTACAATCTCCTCATAGGGAAACTACTGTATGGGGCATGTGTGGGCAATCCCAAGTCCTCTTGTGACAAGAATTCTGAGAAACTGATCCATTTGCTGTCTTACTCTGCCACAATCATCAGCTCCGCTTTCAGCAGAGCTGACTTAAATTCATCAATGCTCTCCCCAAAGTCAGAAACAAAGGCATCTATGAGAAGTCTTGAGATCATGCCAGTATGTTGACAGAAACTTCCTGACATAGGAATTACTTACTTTTCTTGCTCTTGATAATGAGTAACTTTGGGAAGTTATTCTCAGTCTAATGTTTCTATTTGTTGACTGGACACTGCTAAATACTGCAACTCTCAAAAGTAAAAAAACAAGACTGAATTTACGGGAGGTGAGACTGAAGTCACAAAAATATATTTGATATTCTGTACTGGAATGAGAATAGTAGAATAGGATAGTTAGCAATTCATAAGAAACAGAATTTATGTACAGAAAAGGGTAAATTAACAGGCAATAACCACGAGTGAGATGAAACACTGAGAGAGATGAAATTTTCTCAGAATGATCAGATCATGGTTTGATTTTTATGATTACACAAGGAAATTTAATATTATTTTTCATAGGGCTGCCCTTAAACCTATTTATATATAACAATTATGTTAAAATTTTGTCTTAAAAGTCCAAATTCCTTCTTCCTATTCAGTTTTTGGGGGGAAAAATCACAAAATGAGTTTTCACAAAAATTTGGTAAATTTGGAAACCAAAAATTTGGTTTACTCTCAAGGAATAAAGGAACTACTACGAAAATACATAGACAGACACCCTTTCATCCCACCCTACCATGTAAAAGCACCCATACACAAATATATTATTGTCCTTGTAGTTTGGCCATATCTTACCCACCCACATATAGCCCCTTAAACATTATACAGTGTAGGGCAATTCTCCTCAGACTTACTTGGGAGTAAGCCCAGATAAATACAGTGCAATTTGCTTAGTAAGAAACAGGGTTTTTTTTTCCAATGCTTTAAATCTCATTTAAAAGAAGTCAGAATAAATTCTGCCCAGAATTGCAAACGGCTGTGCTGATGAACCACCAGGGGGAGCACTTTTTGTAGAAATAGGCAGTTGTTGCTCCTAGGAAGTATTTAATTTTGTGCTGACTTGCAAAATATACTCCCATACTTCGTAAATGGGCAGGGACCATAAATAAAAAAGATATCTCCCTATCTTCTGGTGTTTTTCCAAACATGTTCTTATCTTTAATAATGAATTAGGTCTAGACTAGCCCAGGTTGTTTTCCAAACAAAGCTGACAAAACACTATAATACACGTAAAACAACTCAGAATCACAACTATATCAATAGAATAGAGCTGGAAGGGACCTTGGAGGTCTTCTAGTACATCAAGCAGGAGAACAAGTGACTATCCAGTCTCTTCTTAAAAATCTCCAGTGATGGAGCGCCCACAATTTCTGAAGGCAAGCTGTTCCACTGGTTATAATTGATCTCACTGTTAGGACATTTCTCCTTAATTCCAGGTTACTTCCCTCTTTGATTAGTTTCCAACCATTGTTGCTTGTCCTGCCCTCTGGTGCTTTGGCAGTAGTTTATTTATTTACTTGTTTATTTAAACTATGTTAATAACTTTTCTATTGAAATGAGATATATTCAATTTTATTTCTGCCACCAGTTCAGAAAATAGAAGACCATGAGTTCTAGCCCTGCCTTATCCTGGAAAGCCAGCTGGCTGACTCTCTCAACCCAACTCACCTCACAGGGTTGCTATTGTGGGAAAAATAAGAGGAGGGAGAAATATTAGATATGTTTGCCGCCTTATTTATAAAAATAATAAAGATAGGAAACAAACAAACAAACAAACAAACAAACAAAGCTTGTTTTTAAAACGCAGCATGGTTTTGCCATCTTTTTTTTTTTACTTTAAACCTATAGCACTTTTGATATAGGAATTCTTAGAAGACATTGATTTGAAGGGTTAGGGTAAAACAAACTGGGAATCTGTAAACCTTAAATCAAGTTAGCAATAGCTTATTCTGAAATTTGCATTCAGAGTGGAGTTGTACATGTAGTTTAGCAATCATGCCGGACAGCCATTCAGTTATGTCAGTACTCACTCAGTAACTTTGTGACCAATCCTTGCAGCCAAACAAATCCTTTTGCAGGTGTGTAAAGTAGTGTAAAGTCGTGACCTTTTTGTTTCACAACTGAATTGCTGCTCTTAACTGTGGTCACAAAAATATAATGGTATACATCAATGGTGGGTTGCTACCGGTTCGTCCCGGATCAGGCGAATTGGTAGAGGCGGCGGGAGGCTCTGCCCACCCGCCTGGATATCTCTGCGCATGCGCAGAAGCATTGCACGTGCAAGCGCACCCGCGAGCAAACCGGTAGCAAATGAAACTGAAACGCACTACTGGTATATATGGTTTCTGACAAGCTGATAAAAGACAGCTTAGCCTATAGTAGGATTATGAGTGCAGGAAGGGTCTCAGAGAGACTCACTCTGGTTTCCTGGGCTGTAAAGGGGACAAGGTAAGAGAAGTACTTTCAGACTTGCAAGATTGTGTTAGTGTAGCCTTACAATGAAGTGGAATTAGCTTACTGGGTCATGTTTCCTGTATGGTCTACTCGTAAGGTTGACACTGAATGAAGACTACCTGAATTTGCAACAGATGCAACTGGTAGAAAGAGCTACTTTTGCTCCAAATTATAAACATTAAATTAAACAATATTTCTATAGTTGTAATTTATTTCTAGAAAAATTTCATCGCTTTTCTTGAGAAATGCATCTACTCTGTAATTGGATCTTAACTTCTATTACAAAGTAAGGAGAAGCCAATTATTTATAGGCACAGAAATTGTGATTTCTAGCCATGAATTTGAATGCAATTTGTTAACAATATTAAGTGTACCTCTGGCCAATACATAAAAGGAATGTGAATGATAAAACATAGCACAACTAATTTTTTGAATAACATTCTTTCTATACAGCCCACCAACAAACAGCAGCCTATGTCTCCTCTTTTTGAAAATTGTTAAAACAATTTATTAAATAAATTGCTGGTTGCTGCCTCCACTTCAACCATATGGTGGAAGTAATGTTCCCCCACTAGGCACAAGCAATTGTTTTCCATCACTCCCACCCATATAGATGTAGAAGCAGTTGTATGGAGAGAAATTCATCAATTTCAGGACAATCCTGTAGATTATGCAACAGCTCTCTCTGCACTGCTCATTTGTTCCCCATGCAACTGCCAAGCATGTGTGCCATTTTCCAAGATCCTTTCTCTGGGTAAGGAACAGGTTCACTTCCCCCAAGCCCAGTATTTGGTGACTTTAAAGATATGGAAGATACCAGATCTCCCGGTCCCTGATGTTGCAGTAAGTTCACCTAGTAATTCTCTGCACTTACAGTGTGATGTGAATGAAACAATGATGAAACAATTTTCCCCAATGATAAGAAAGGCAAATCGAAGAGGGGAACTGAGATAAGATAGAGCACTGGTCAACACTTAATGCAGTTATTAGGTTGCATCTCCTTTTGCCTGCGAGACACAACCCAGAAAAACTGAAACATGTCCAATGAACAACATGAGTCTCAAGATTGAGCTGCTAGTGATGGTAGTCAATGCAGACAGCCTTAAGCAAAGAGTTAATTCTGGTAAGGAAACAAGTAAAAAGTTTGAAATTGCACTAATCCATTACCATAATAAGGGGTATGTACTGTCTTTCCATCTAAAACATAGAAACTTCAAACCTGTTGTACTGCACTGATAGGAAAAAGGGTATAAGAATATGTCACAAGCATTTCAAAGACTATGTAGTCACTGAAATTCTTACATAATTATTTAATTTGCTTGTTTTTGCAATAAATTTATTTATTAGAGTACCTGCATCCCTGAAAGCCAGCCTGCCTGCCTGCATGTGTTTCCAGTTCTAATATTTGCCATTCAAATTCCTTTAATGAAATCTGTTTTGTTATCATATATATTAACAAGGCTCTGAAAGTAGATATTAAGTCTGGGGATGAGTGCTATTTTCAAAGGCACTATCAGGCGTAGACAAAGAAAACAGGATTATCTGCGAAGCAAATTTCACTAGACTTTATACCTGTGTCCAAACTGTCATCCACCACAGCAAACTTTAAAAGAATAACCATTTCTGGCTTCCTTTATTTTTGAACTGTTTACATTTCGTTTGTCTCTGGAACAAGAGCAATAATGCCTCTCTGCGTTGTATCTATCATTATAAGATTTAGTAACTTGCCTTCATTTGTTTTGATTTCCTTATTCCTTCTGGAGTCCTTTTCCCTTTTGTACTGTTGAAGGCATAATCTCATTTTTATTTGTAAGCAGATCTGGGAGACTTTCTAGGATATGAATGCTTTAAATAAAGAAATTAAATAAATTAGTCACCTTAACGATGGCTCTGATTGTGATGTAACATACTCTTTCATCCTGTGCTCACCAGGGGAAACTTCAAGGAGCACCAATTGAACAGCTCCAGCTATAGTAATATTTAAAGCCTGATATACGGACAGTTATTACACATTCTTTCCACTCCCACTTTAGCTTTTATCAATCAATGTGATCTTTGAAAAAAGTTCCTATTTGTTATAAACAAATCATTTCCCAAATCTGTTCCTTTCATGTCTTGTATTGTTTTTGTATTGCATGCATGAGGTCGGAGGTTGCTGGGTAAGAAATGTATTATTTTTCAGTATTTATACAATTCCTAGAAATTTACAATAGTAAACTAATGTTATTGCTATTGTTTCTAAAATAATTGGGATTGTACAAATTAAAAGGCCTTGGCTTGAACTCAAAATTACTGAAACTTAAATTAAAAGCTATACCAGGGGAAAAGTGGTAGAATAATCAAATATCTGTCTTCTATTATCTTCTAATACATTATTTGATGAACTACTTCTTTCCAGTACTATCAAGGTATTTTCTCAGCTATTCCATTCCATATCACTCCAGTACAGCTTAAATGAGCCCTATACATATATATTTAAAATAAGCCTGCTGAAAACAATAAAATTTACTGTCTAGTAAATATGAATGGGATTGGATTATAAAGAACTTTTTTAAAAATAAGCCCAGTTAACAGAATATACATTGAAAACTAATGAAGTATTGAAATGTGTTTTGATAAAAAAAAAGTTTGCAAGCAGAATTACCTGACTTAACAATAACTATAACACTCCTGAAAATTCAAGTTGGGTAATCATTTCTGACATTCTCTCTCTCTCTCTCTCTCTCTCTCTCTCTCTCTCACACACACACACACACACACACACACACACTCTCTCTCTCTCTCTCTCTCTCTCTCTCTTCCTTGAAAGTATACAGGCTCATACTTGCCTCTGAAGCAACTCTATAAGGAACTGGAAGCTTCACAATGTAAGATTTTAAACTTTGGTTTTTCCAAAGCCAGATACCAGATTTGATTAAATTACATTAAGCTTAATAATCTCAAAGTATTTCTAGGAAATGTGAGTTCAAATCATTCATAAACAGAACATGCCCAACATTCTTGAAATAGACAAGAAAGAAAACAGGTTTAAAAATCAAGTGGCTATAAATTTAAATGCAAGTTTATGATGAAATAAATACAATCAACTTTTACAATAAGCACACAAGTAAAGGAGCAAATATTTTTCAGAGAGTATGTTAATTTACCATACAAGTTTATAGGGTACTGGAAATCTACTGACTAAAAACAGATTGAATTGACATTCTTTCTTGGGCCACTGGAATACTCAACATCTTACACACAAATGCATAAACACATACATAGACATGTACACAAAGAACAAATATTCACTTCTGTTTTGGATTAGATTCTCAATACAAAAACCTAATTGTATATGTGAAAGTGTTAGGAACTACACTTCTACCATCTATATATGTGTCTTGTCTCCCTGCTGGACATTCCATTATCTATACCAGTATGTCTACCTGACTGGCAACATTAACTCCCCTGGGGCAGAGAGATCTTTCACTCTGACTTTACTGCACTCTGTGTTCCTGGCCATTCGCCAAATTTCCTGCTAAGCCACAGATCCTTTTTCCTAAATAAGAAGAGAGAAACCAGTTGTTTTTTTAAAAAAAACATAATAGCTATAACAGTACAAATTATTAGTCAGAAAAGTATAGCAAGACAAGAATTGCAGTTCCAATGACAGTGTCCTATGTGAAAGAGAAAAAACGCACTAGAGGTAATCTTTCTTTTCAGTTGAATTAGCAGATAACATTGTTCTTAGAAGTGTACCCATTATGGATGACCTGGATGTTTCCAATATTCATCCCCACTGCTAGACCAAGTTATAAAAACTTTTAAACTTTTCACTACGGAGCAAGGCAGTTTCATGACAGAAAACCTACTGTATTAGCTTCATTGATACTCATAGCAACTCCGAGATATTCTGTCCCATCAGCATAATATATAACATTTACAATTTTGGATGCTGTCCACTAATCAAATAATTTTACTTTTTTCCCCTTTAACAATTATCCATTGAAATCCACATACAGGTACTTGCTTTCCTATATTCTAATCCACGTGGCCTATATTTTTAAAAGGTTATTTTCCATCATAGTAAAGGGCAGCAAAAAGGATATATAACTTGTTCATGTCCAAAATACTAAGGTGCTGGAATAGAGACAAAGAGTTGTTTTTCTTTAAGTGCCACATTTCCATATGAATTATTTTATCTAGGGGGCTACATACCAAATATACATAGAGCCAGTGGTAGGCAGGATGAAATCAAAACAGATTCCACTTTTTTCTTTCTCTACTTCTCTCTCCCCCCACCCCCCTTTTCTTTAAATATGTCTTTTATCTTTCTGATGTTTGCTTCTGTATGTTTCTCTCTCAGGCTACAGGAAAAGGAATAGGTCAGTCTCACCAAGGGTCACTTTAAAATTGAACTTGTTATTCATTTGTCAGTTAAGGACACACATTACAGATTGAAAAGAAGCATGAAGTACATCTCATGTGCATTTTAGGTACACACCCCACAATGTGGAAAGTTACTGCAGCTAATCAACATTGTGGTGTGGAAATGGAGTCACCCTTTTTGCTAGTCTTGTGTCCCAAATAATCAAGTTGTTTCTAGTGTTCTTTCGTTACTGGAAATTTGCTAAGCTTTCTTTGGAAATATTTTTTATAAATATTGAAACTACGTATTTAATGCAAGTCACATGTGAATTTATATTTGCAACATGCAAATCTTATAATGCAGCAACTGATTTGATTTGGTATGTGCTCAAACAGGCCAAACTAAACATTCAAGAAAGTGATGCCACAACATGATGTAACTCAAAGCACAGCAATTATTTCCCAAAAAAATTATTGGCTCAAAGCATTATAAAAACCTCTTCCGATGCTTAGTCAGAAAGAGAATCGTATAATTCCTAGTTAATTTCAGGGACTATTTTTTATACAAATACAATAAAACTTGATAGTACATTTTGGTCTTAGAAACAGTCACTGTTTTTAACAATAACACAAAATATATTTGCATATCATTGCTCTTAACATCCTAAATAGCTCCATATTTCCAGACCTTTAACAGGTGCTAAAATTACATTAGATACTTTTTCTCTGCACAGAGGAATTATTTACAGGCGACAGAACTGACTATAGGAAATTGCTATATAACTGAACGAACTACCCAAATCCCAGCAATCACTTCATGAAATAATTTGGTTTCTCCTTCCAGGGGAGGAGAAAGTAATTCCAAACTTTCCAACACCAGCCCTTTTATGATGGGCTACAAAGGGTAACGCCACCACGTTTATAACTACGCCGAGTGTTACGGCGGCATGATGCTGAAAGTAGCTGTTCCTAAATAATGTCAATCAATCTGCAATCAGGTAAACCTTAACACTGATCTCCTACGTTCCCCACCTCTTATCACATTAGTACAGACAGAAACCCTGCAAATCATAGGCAGGCAATTAGTCCAAAATGGAATGAAAATAATCTACTCTGCAGCCTTTTAAAGATGCATTCTATAATCCCCAAAGATTCAAAAGCATTACCTCACCGCTGCTTTGAGACAAACTGAGCATTCACTCTGGGCTCTACCCAGCATTCCCTGGTTCACACAAAGACAACAGAGGTGTGACCAATCACATTGTGGCAAGCAGGCACTGTTTGAAAGCTCCCTCCCTGCACTGCCCATTGACATGCTCGCTGGCAGCCTGCTGAACTTGTTGTCATGGCAACACATCTTAGCTGCTCTCCACTGAGGTTTGTTATATTATTCAGCCCCTCTCCCTTTTCACCACTCACTTTTGCTAATTAAAAATTTAGGCCCACGTTTTGCGTTTTGGAGCAAACAGAAAGGAACAGATTCCTTGGTCTTGAAAAAAGCTGAAAGTGCACAATTAAAAAATTAATTACAGGATCTGTTCTAACCTATCAAAGGTCCGCTGCTCGGACCTGGACAGATGAACTTCTCACTCAAGCCCGTCTTTGTTTTACAGCAAACAAGCTCAGACCAAGAGCATCGCCTTCTACATCTTGCAGACCATGCTGAGACAGAGACATCGTTCTCCTTAAAATCATGGCTTCTATACTATCGGCTGGCTAGAATACTTTCTCAACAGTGCTCTGAGTGCTCTTGTGAAGTGAGGCAGGAGAAAGGACAAAATGAAACTTTCCATGGCTAAACAGTACATTGTCAAGGAGCAATGTTATATTGAATATGACAGAGCCTACATGAAGTCCCTCAAATGACCTCATGGAGCTTTCCTTAGAATTGAAATGATGGGTAAAGTCATCAAAAAAGAGAAAGGACCTAAAAATGAATTACATCAGGATTAAAGCTACATTGTCACAATGATATGCTTAAATAGTGAGACAACCATAGCTGACCAAATAGAAGAGGTCCGAAATAACAAACCTGTGAATGCACCAGTATCTTTAGGGCTACAATCCCAATGTGCCGCTGCGGGTTTCTTTTAAGAAATTCTAGGGTTTTAAAAGCGAAGCAGTTAACCCCTTTTAAGGACACTATTTGCTTTTTACGGGAATTATTTGATTCCCTCCTTGAAAGAATAGTTAAACAATCTATGAGAATATGCTTTGATGTCCACATCACTTTGTAACTTCTTTTTGAGTTAGAATCCTTTAAATTCTACCGTAATGGAAACCATTCCTAGACTATAATCTAATACACAGATTTATATCATAGCTGAAAAATGAGGTTTTCTATCCATAGAGCCTATATTTTAACTTCATATGAATTAAAATAATCTCATGGGAAATTATATTCCTAGTATTAAATCAATTTTAATCAATAATTTTTAGTGTTAACTATGGTTCTTAATATATGTTAGCTTAAATTTTAAGTGTTTAGATAATTTTAAGTGACATAATAGATTTTATAATTTTGTAAGTAATTAGTGATATTTGGAAAACCTGTTTTCAAACTAGATTTAGAATAGGCAATTGGAAAAGACTGCATCATACGTTTTTTATCAACAGGACATTTGGATTTGTTGTCATTTATAGAATTTGCATGTGACTCCTCTCTGTGTCTGAACACGTTTGCCTTCTGAATGGTTTATAGCTATTATCTTCATCATTTGCCCTTTAAAACTCCTGCCTGTACAGATCTTTGAGGGTCTTGATTTTTTCTCAGGTGATAAAAGATCCTCTTAAAAGAACAGTTAGATTTAGCCAAGGCTTTGTACATATATGCAACCAATGCACAAAGGCAAGAGGTACCAATACTGCAAGGTGGGGGTGAGATTTTATATCACTAAAGTTTAACATTCCTCTTGACTACTGAACAAATTAAACTCAAAGTTTATGGGTTCCTTCCCTGTCATCAAATCAGATAGTAGCTTTCCATCTGTAATTGCCCATCTCAATAAAGGTACGTTTCACTTTTCTGTCCTTGTATGAAAGGGGCCTCCTTATTCCTTAGGATCAGGGCCTTTCCCTCCCCCACCAGTTCTTATAGATGGAAAGGGAGATAAAGTGCATTCTGGAGTCTTGACTTGCAGGACTCTACTATCATTTGCACCCTTTGGAGGTCTCCAGTACCAAAAAGGCTTTTTCCCTTCCATTCAATAGTATTTGACTCTTGGGAGACTGCCTGGACAGGTCCCTGCAGTTTTCTTGGCAAGGTTTTTCAGAAGCGGTTTATCATTGCCTCTTCCCTAGGATTGAGAAAAAATGACTGGCTGAAGAACTGAAGAAGCTTCTTGGATGAGAAGTGAAACATTTTCAAAGAAAACCTAAGAAGATCTAGTTGTCCTTTGAAAAGCACCTTTGGGACAACCATGACCTGGATGATTGAGAGTCTCTATAGATATTTGACTGGCTCAAGGTCTCAGGTGGCTTCATGCCTAAAATGGAACTAAAACTCATGGTTTTCTGGTTTCTAGGCTGATGCTTTAACCCCTACAGCAAACTGGCATAAAAAAGCACAACTTTCTGTTAATCTGTCAGTAACAAGGACTAGAAAACTACAGAAACAGAAAGATAAAACTGAATAATTTATAAAGCACTGATACATCATTGACTAGTTATGCATTCATCCCTATATTCGTTTATAACATAGCAATTGTCACAAGAAAATACCTGTTCACAGACTGATAGCGTGAAAGTAGTCTTACTTTCTCCAGATAATCCAAGAAGTGATTATATACAAAACTAACCTTAGTATTTGTGAAGTATAGATAGCTAATGTGAGATCTACAACATGATTTCTCAGAGTCAATATAGGTGGCATATAAATGTAACATATAAATAAATAGCTAGTTAATTAGGTATTGAAATTAAGACATCTGTTAATAACAACTATATGTTATATGTTATATATTAATTATATTATATTTTATTATGACATAATACAATACAACTGATATAGCATATTACATTTTTGTAAGCCACCTAGAGGAGTGGCTCCCAACCTTTTGGTACCATGGACTGGTTCCGTGGACAGAAGTTTTTCCACAGACTGGAGGGGGTGTGGTTTTGCGTGCTGCCTGCATCCCACAGATGGGGTTTGTTTGTTCGTTTGCTCTGGCATGCTGTGGCCCGATGCCAGTCCATGGACCAGGGGTTGGGGACCCTTGACCTAGAGTAGCCCCATGTTGAAACAGGCGGCAAATAAGTTTAACAGATAACATATAATAATGACTGCATCATAATTTACAATATAAATATTGAAACCAATGTGTAGGGTTGTATAAGAGAGGAAGAGATCTTACTTAGAGTTTACTTCCTTTTCTAACTCCAGCACAATTTGTTTGTGTATATGTGTATGACATTTTCCATCTCTTTTCCTAAACAATCTCAAGCTATGCAGATCTTAAGCAAGTAGCAATATTTGTCAGATGGGTGCTAAAAATCAGATATATCTTTAATAGGGTAAAATATATAAATTCATAAACAGCATATCAAATATAAGGGTTTTTTAAATCACCCCACAACTCAAACACTGTCAAATGATAACTTTCAACACATTATAATAAGGGATTCCTTAAGGAGAAAAATTAATAATGGTGGAAATGTATCTCTAGAGATACTTTTCATTTGTTCTACCAAGTACACACACAACAGAATGATGCATGAATCACAAAAAGGAATACTTTAAGTTATGAAGATTAGATGTCAGGACATTAACAGAAACTCTGCAACATGCTGCGATTGCCAGTCTCAGTTGTGATCACTAAGCAAGGACTATCTGCACACTGGTTTTACTCACTGCCTTTTCTTATCTGAGAAAGAAAAGACTTATCTATTCAGAAAGTCTTTATTTATTTATTTGACTTCTATGCTACCCATTTTGACTCCAAGTGGCTTATAGTCATGCAATAAATAAGAACCATATATTTACATATTTAGACACATTAAAAATGTGATTCAAAAAATTCCTCAATGTGAAATGGTTAGCAATAATTATGCAATGGCTATTGTATATAAGCTATGCATACAAAACAAATATGAAAGTTCTTAAAAGTGGATACGTACTTTTGGATATTTACTTGTGGATACGTAAATGTGCATTCTGAGAACAGATTAATATTTGGAGGAAAAAGTTAAAATAGAAAATTCCAGACCTTGGGGAAAGAAATGGCAAACTGAAGATGGCTTTATTAAAAAGTTGATCCAATAATCAGGAAAAAAAACCCTAGCAAGTAGATTGCCCTTCATAATTCTTCTCTGGACACAAGACAATGGTCTCTGTTAGTTTTAAGAACTCTGGGGGTTGAGGGAATAGCCATCTTGCTCAAACCAGTTGTCCCCGTTAAAAGGACATTGGGTTCACATACTTCCTTTTCTACTCACTTTCAGAAATTAGCTTCTTTTCAGCTACTGGGACCTTTGGATAAACTAAACTGAAAACTCTGGATAAGTTCCCTTTGATCTTTAGCCAAAAAAAAAAGTATTAAATGCAAATTTGGACTCTAATTTTTTTTTGGCAGAAACAAGTGATTAGAACATTGATTTTGGAAAGATTCAAATAAAACTAAGGGTTCAGATTTGAAATAAGATTTTATAATTAATTATAAAACTCCTTCCTATGACAAAATGTTTTTTGTTTTGAATTATTTATAAAGAAGCATGTCAGGGTGGAACTTTGAAGGTTGGACACTGAAGTTAATTAAAAATTATATTTAAAGGAGAAGAATGCTGAAATTCAACTTACAAATACAGAATGAAGCAAAATAACACTGGACATACTGAAGAGTATTTTTGAACCAATGCATTCAGAAGTTAATTTAAATAGTGTCTGCCTCTGTAGATGGAATGTATTTAAAAGAAAATTTTTGAATTGCATTGTTCAAAAAAGGCTTGTTAAACATTTGAATAATTTTGTGAAGGGACAAAGAAAAAATGAAAATAAATAAAAAAATTCTACAACATTATTTAAAGGGATAAACATCAAGATTATCAAAAGTAAAAGGAAGGAACATAAAGTTGGTTTATTTGATCGAGATTAAAATAGATATCTCTGGTGACTCTTAATGGATTTTTGTTGATATCAGAAATGAAGTGATAAGACTTTAAAATACTTAAAAATGATAGAGAGGATGAAAGTTGCAGGAACTTTGGGGGAGAGTGACCATGTCATATTGGAATTCAATATAATGCAGACACAAGCAATAGAGCAAAATCAAGCTAGTGTCTTCGACTTTAAAAGAACTTATTTCAATAAACTTAGAAAGAGCTTGAGAAGAATTCAATAGATGAAAATCTTAACGGAGAAAACAACTCAAGGAGCTTGGAAAACTCTGATTATAAAAGCCCAGTCCACCACAATACCACTGAAAAAGAAAAATAAGAAATTCAAGAAGAAACCAACATGGATGCATAAAGAACTCTCTGATAAACTGGAAGACAAAAAGATAAGTATAAAAAATGAAAAGCAGGGCACATAGCTAAGACAGAATACCAGCATAGCCCGAATCTGCAAAGATGACGTCAGGAATAAACTAAGACTTGCAACAAATGTCAAAAATAATTTTAAAAGTTTCTTTCAACATGAAAACAAGAAAAAATCAAGGAAACAATTGGCCCGCTAATGGGACTTATGGCAAGCAAAGAAGTGAAAGCAGAACTGCTTAATTCATTCTTTGCATCTGTCTTCCCGCAAAAGGAAAAAAATAGCACAACTTACCAAAAACAACTGTAAAGACAGACTAGAAATACAAATTAAAATAGGCAAGAAAATGGTAAGAGAACACCTGTCCACCCTAGATGAGTTCAAATCACCAGGACCAGTTGGATTACATTCTAGAGTTCTGAAGGAGCTAGCAGATGTGATCTTGGAACCACTGAATCATATCTTTCAAAGATCCTGGAAAACCAATGAACTACTAGAGGACTGGAAAAGATCTGATGCAGTTTGCATCATCAAAAAAAAAGGGGTGGGGGGTGGACCTAGGAAACCACAGGCCAATCAGCCTGACATAAATATCCGGGGAAATCCTGGTAAAGATCAAACAATTAGTGAACACCTAGAAGCAAGCAAAGTTATAACCAGAAGCCAACACAGATCATGCCAAAGAAATTTTATTTCACCCTTTAACAATGTGACTAAATTAGTGGACCAGAGAAATGCTGTTGACATAGTATATTTGGATTTCAGTAAGGCATTTGACAAAGTAGACCATAACCTACTTCTTAGTAAGTTAGAAAAATGTGGGATAGACAGCATCACCACCAGATGGATTTGTAACTGATTGACAAACAACACTCAACAGGTAGTCCTTAATGGAACTACATCTAAATGGAGGTAAGTAAGCAGTGTGCTACCTCAAGATTCTGTATTAAGCCCAGTACTGTTCAATATCTTCATAAATGATTTAGATGAGGAAACAGAAGAGAACTCATCAAATCTGCAGATGACACTAAGCTGGCAGGAATAGCCAAACACTTGAGCTACAGAAGGTAGCTCAAGATCCAGAAGAATCTCAACAGACTTGAATATTGGGCCCTATCGTAACAAAATGAAATTCAATGGTGAGAAAAGTAAGATTTTACACTTAGGTAAGAAAACCCAAATGTACTCCAAGATGCCTCTCACAGTTACTGCTCTTGAGTCAGATTCCACCTATACTGTTATAGGTGGAACCTGGCTCAAGAGCAGTAACTGTGAGAGGCATCTTGGAGTTCTAGAGAACAATCACTTAAATATGAGCCAGCAGTGTGCTGCCCACCACCAAAAAAGCCAATGCAATCCTACGTTGCATTAACAGAAGGATAGAATCAAGATGACGTGAAGTACTTACTACCACTTTAATAAAGCCTTAGTAAGACCACACTTAGAATACTGTATCCAGTTTTGGTCATCATATTAAAAAAAGATGTTGAAACTCTGGAAAGAGCAACAAGGATGAAGAATGGCTGCAGGAATTGAGTATGTTTGAGTCTAGTGAAAAGAAGGACTAGGGTGACATGATAGCAGTTGGGCTGTCATAAAGGACTGCCACAAAGAGGGGGCTCAACCTATTTTCCAAAGCACAAGGCAGAACAAGAAACAATGGATGGAAATTAATCAAGGAGAGAGGCAATCTAGCACTAAGGAGAAATTTTCTGACAGTGAGAACAATTAATCAGTGGAATCAGTTGCCTTTAGAAGTTGTGGGTGCTCCATCACTGGAGATTTTTAAGAAGAAACTGTACAGCCGTTTGTTCAGAATGCTCTAGGGCAGTGATGGCTAACCTTTTTGCCATTGCGTGCCAAAAGCAGGAGGAGTGTGGAGGGGTCGCGCACACGTGTGCCCACACCCATAATTCAACAGGCTTTCTTGGAGCCTGGGGAGGGTGAAAATGGCCTTTCCCACCCGCTGGAGGCCCTCCAGAGGCCGGAAACAGCCAGTTTCCCAACTTCTGGTGGGCCTGGAAGGCCCAAAAATCAGCTAGCTGGCGCACGCATGCGTGCTGGAGCTGAGCTAGGGCAACGCTTGCGTACCCACAGATATGGCTCTAAGTGCCACCTGTGGCACGCGTGCCATAGGTTCGCCATCACGGCTCTAGGGTCTCCTGCAGGGGGTTGGACTAGAAGACCTCCAAGGTATCTTCCAACTCTGTTATTCTATTATTCAGTCATAAGTTAAGGACTATCTGTAATGATAAAACAGGATAACCTATAGGGCTTGTATATAGATAAGAGATGGGATATTGGAAAAAGAGGTCATTTGTTGTATTTTAAGAGAAAGGAATAAGTAAATAAATACCAAAATAAATAAAAAGATAATAAAAAAACAGATCTGCAAATATCTAGAAACAAATGAAGCTATAACTAGAAGCCAGCATGGGTTTGTTAAAAACAGATCATGCCAAACCGATCTTATTTCATTCTTTGTCAGAGTGACTAAATTAGTAGACCAGTGAACTGCTGTGGACATAGTATACTTGGGATTTCAGTAAGGCATTCGACAAAGTAGACCACAATTTACTTCTTGGTAAACTAGAAAAGTGTGGGATAGACAGCATAAACACCAAATGGATTTGTAACTGGTTGACAACCCATACTCAACGAGTAGTCCTTAATGGTGCTACATCTACATGGAAGGAAGGATGCAGTGGGGTACCACAATGTTCCATCTTAGGCTCAGTACTCTTCAATGTCTTCATAAATAATTTAGATGAGGGAATAGAAAGGGAATTCATTAAATTTGCAGATGACACTAACCTGGCAGGAATAGCCAACACCCCAGAAGACAAGGTCAGGATCCAAAAAGATCTTGACAGACATGAACAATGGGCCCTATCCAACAAAATGAAATTTAAGGTGCAGAAAAGTAACGTTTTACACTTAGGCAGAAACAACCAAAGGTACAAGTACAGATAAGGCGAAACCTGGCTCAAAAACAGTAACTGTGAGAGGGACCTTGGAGTTCAAGTAGATGATCATTTAAATATGAGGCAGCAGTGTGCAGCAGCAGCCAAAACAGCTAATACAATCCTTGGTTGTATAAACAGAGGCATAGAAGAAGAATCATGTTAAGTATTTAATACCGCTTAGTAAACTGGAATACTGCATCCAGTTTTGGTCACATTACAAAAAAGATGTTGAGACTTTGGAAAAAGTGCAAAGAAAAGCAACTAAGATGATTAAAGGCCTGGAGATGAAAACATATGAAGAACGGTTGCAGGATTTGGGTATGACTAGTCCAGTGAAAAGAAAGGAGTAGGGTTGACATGATAGCAGCATTTCAGTATTTGAGGGGCTGCTACAAAGAGGAGGGGGTCAACTTATTTTCAGAGGGTAGGACAAGAAACAATGGATGGAAACTGATTAAAAAAAGAAGCAACCTTGAACTAAGGAGAACAATTAACCAGTGGAACAGCTTGCCTTCAGAAGTTGTGGGGCTGAGCAGGGGGTTGGACTACAACAGAGGTCACCAACCGGTGGTCCATGAGAAAAGTTTGGTGGTCGGCACCCGAGCTGCTCTGGGATGACCAATGGCCAGTCCTGTGACTAGAGCTCTGGAATATGGGACTGGCCAGGCAGCTTGTGGTGGGGCTGGAAATCTCTGCTGTAGAGGGAACTACATGCAACTTGCAACTTTGCAGGAGGTGCAATGTGCAAGGAGTAGTGCAGCCCTCACCGGCTGGAACGAGGTAATGGTGCAAAGGGGGGGTGGCAGCGCAGGCGGGCCAAAGTAACAGGTGTCGGCAACCTGCAGCTCTTTCTTCTCACTGCTGTGGCTTCCTGTTGGCTGAACCCACCACTGGCTGTCTCTGCCTCCCGCCCCCCCGTCACTCCTTGTCTGGGCTGAGAAGGGAAGGGTGGGGGATGGATATTCACTCCATATTCCAGAGCGGGAGCGAAGCTTCATCTGTTGCTGGGTCTTGCGAGAGTTTCTTCAGGTCCTTGTTGGTGCTCTGCGCACCTCAGTCTCTTGGGGAGATGGGTGACTTCCTCTCAGCCCTCAGACACTAGCCCAGCCCGGCTGTTCCTCTCTGATGCTGCTGTTGGCACCTCCAGGGCCTGCTGCTCTTGCAGTGCAGTTAAACTTAGCATGCTTCACAATGGGGGAGACAGCATCCCCTTCTCCTACTGGAACCCATTATGACACAGAGCATTGGCTGCAGCTGGGTCGGGCGAGTGTCTCGGGGCAGAGAGCAGGTCGTGCGTCTCCCTGAGTGACCGAGGTGCATCCAGCACCAACAAAGGCCAAAGAAGCGCCCGCGAGACCCAGAAAGCACCGGAGAATCAGAATGAGAGAGATATGAGAGAGAGAGAGAGAGAAAGAAAGGGGGGGGGGAGAAAGATCCCAGTTTTGTTTTCTGTGGGAAACAGGTCCAAATGGCTTTTTGAGTGTTTAAGATTGCAGAAACAGGTGACCAAACTAAGTGCCTGAAGGACCCCATCCCATCACTGGGAATCCAGCCGCTTCAGTGAGTGGCACGCTGGATTCATGTTAGTGGTCCACGGGATTTAAAATTATTAATTTAGTGGTCCCTGAGGTCCGAAAGGCTGGACTAGAAGACCTCCAAGATATCTTCCAGCTCTATTCTGAATTGAAAGTTACTAAAATTGCTTATGCTAATTAAGATGAAGGAGGAAGTCATTCCTTTATAGATTTTCTCTTTATTATATTATTTTTTCTTTTTCTATTTTTTAATTTGTATTATTTTTTACTGCTGCAGTAATTTTTAATAAAATTATCATAAAAAAGAAGTTAAAATAGAAAGTTTCCACATGTGGTCTGCTTAAAAAGAAAACAAAGGTTTTTAAACGGACGTTGCTTACCTGAACGTCCCTTCTGGGCGCGCTGCTAGAGAATCCAAAGCTGCGGGTTATTCAATAGTCGACTAGCCATATACTGAGAGTGTTCCTTTAAGAGTTCTTCAGACA
>JANHZT010003035.1:261462-286510 GCA_032468215.1 Stegonotus admiraltiensis
AAATAATAAGGAAGGACCACTATGAAAGAGCTGTAAAAAGAGTTTTGTATATAAGTGTTGTATGTCTTGTATTGTCTTACTATGTAATAATAATAATAATAATAATAATAATAACAACAACAACAACAACAACAATAGAAACAAAAATTGGTATATAATAATTTGGCAATTCAAATTAAGGAATTCTGATTAATTATGCAAAACATCCTAGGTCAGAATCACATAATACTTTTATGTCTGCTTAAATAGAATTTATCCATTGACTTACAGGCATAAACAATGTTGACAAAAGAATAGTATTACAACAATAGAGGATTCTCAGAGTACAATAAATATTGATTTACATTCAGCAGAACAGCGATTTTTAAAAATGCCCAAGTTTATCCAATAGATTCAAGGGTTTTAGGGTAAAATAAATCTCCCCAAATCTGACCAAACTGTATATTTAGATGCAATCTTACCCCTTCAAAAATTGTTAAATCAAAACTATTAAATTAATAAAAAGTGCTAATGCTCTTTCAACGAATTTGTATGAAATATGTAGTAAAGCAGGGGTATACAATCTTGGCAATTTTAAGTCTTGTGGACTCCAACTCCCAGTATTCCCTAGCCAGCCCACGTCTTAAAGTTGTCAAGATTGAACACCCCTCTGGTAAATCGATTATCGATTATCTTATCTCTTATCCTTATTGCCCCAAGGGATTCATATCACCTTATCTATTGTATTTTATACATATACATAATATAATATGCAACACTGGAGGTTTTTAAGAAGAGATTGGACAACCATTTGCCTGAAATGGTATGGGGTTTCCTGCTTGTGCAGGGGAAGTTCTCCAAGATCCCTTTCAACTCTGTTTTCCTTTTATTCTGTTATTCAACGTTACAATGCTATCACTGGAAAATGATCTTTCCTTTCATTCTGTTCTTAACTATCCAGTATAAGGATATAGCTACAGGACATAATAAACTGTAATTAAAATTGGAAATCAGCAGGAAAAAATAAACGAAATTGCAAGAGGAAAGGAATTTTGATGAACCTGAAATGGAGAATCTAAAACTAGTATTTAAGAGATGTGTCCTTACGACTGACCTTGCTTCCTGAGACATAAACATTCTGATGAAGGCCTTCCGTTTGTTTCAACTGTGCTAGAAAGCTGTGAAAGAAAAACAGGTGGCTAACTATTTTGCTCACCTACACTTGCACTTTACATTGCTAGCAAACAAGAACTATCTACCACTTAGGAATGGTTTCAAATAAATATGTAAATATTCAAACAGATGATCAAAAAAGTTCAACAATACAATTTGGGATAAAATTTGTTGGTCTTACCTGACACACCCTTTCTTGGGATGGGGAGGGAACAGCAGTCAGGGATGGGTTAACTCTGTCTGTTAGCTGCTAGGACGGAGTCTGCAAAACTGTTAAGCCACGCCTCTTCCTGCTTCCCAGCTTTTTGACGAAGCATCAATGAAGACTGACGTGTCGAACTGTGAAAACAAAAGTAGTGTAGATCCCCCCTGAATCCCAGGACTGGACCGGAAAAGAAAAACTGGGTGGGGCTAACTGCTGTTCCCTCCATCCCGAGAAAAAGCATGTCAGGTAAGACCAATGCCCTTTCTCCATAAAGGAAGGAACAACAGCCAGGAATGGGACATACCAAAGCCGGCTGTACTATTGGGAGGGTGTAGTCTGGTCCTGCGTCCCCTGCTCCGAATGGACTTGATGGAGCACCTGCCTGCCAAAAGCTGTCTCAGCCGAGGCGTAGATGTCCAACTTGTAGTGGCAGATAAATGGTGATGGGGATGACCAGGTAGCGGCCTGGCAGACCTCCTCTAGAGAGGCTTGGGTAGCCCATGCAACTGAAGTAGCTGCGCTCTTGGTAGAGTGGGCAGTGATATGTCTTGGGACTGGGACTGGACTTCATATGCCTTAGCAAGGTCGATGACATAAACCCTGTAACTGAGTGTCACAGGTTGGAAGGAGACGAAAAGGGCTTCCGTCCTCCTGAGGGAGGAGGTCTGTTTAATATAGATTCGAAGAGCCCTTCACACATCCAACGTATGCCAAACACGCTCCAACCGGTGGTCAGGCTGAGGGCAGAAGTTGGGTAAGACCAGTTCTTGAGCCCTGTGGAACAAGGTGTTGACCTTGGGAAGGAATGTTGGGTCCAGTCGTAAAACCACTTTGTCTGCATGGAAGACACACAGGTCCTCCCTGATTGACAGAGCTGCCAGCTCGGATATCCACCTGGCAGATTTTATAGCGACCAGGAATAATAATAATAATAATAATAATAATAATAATTATTATTATTATTATTATTATTATTAATTTATTTAACTTCTATACCGCCCTTCTCCCAGAGGACTCAGGGCGGTGTACAGCCAACTAAAAACACAGACAATACACATTTAAAACAATATAAAACAATTAAATAGTTTGGCTCAAATTTAAAAACCCCACAATAATACAATTTGCCAATTTAAAACAGTTTGAAAAAGGGGGGTTAAGCCAGCCCGGCTTGGCGAAAAACATATGTTTTGACGGCATGTTGAAATGCATAGAGGTCCGGGATCCTCTGTATCTCCGGGGGCAGGTCATTCCAGAAAGTAGGTGCCGCCACAGAGAAGGCTCTCCCCCTGGGGGTCGCCAGCCGACATTGTCTGACCGACGGCACCTGGAGGAGGCCCTCTCTGTGTGACCATACTGGCCGGTGGGAGGCTATCGGCGACAGAAGGCAGTCCCGTAAATACCCAGGCCCCAAGCCATGGAGCGCTTTAAAGGTGGTAACCAACACCTTGAAGCGCATCCGAAAGACCACTGGAAGCCAGTGCAGCTCGCGCAGGAGAGGTGTCACATGAGAGCGCCCTATCGCACCCATAATCCCCACGTGGCCGCATTCTGGACCAGTTGAAGCCTCTGGGTGCACCTCAAGGGGACCCCATGTAGACAGCGTTACAGTAGTCCAGATGGGAGATGACGAGTGCCTGAGTGACCGTGCGTAAGGCGTCCCAATCCAGAAAAGGATGCAACTGGCGTATCAGGCAAACCTGACAAAAAGCCCCCCTGGCCATGGCCATCATATGGTCTTCTAAAGACAGTCGTGCATCCAGGAGGATGCCCAAGTTGCGAGCCCCCTCTGTGGGGGTCAATGACTTGCCCCCAATAGCCAGCGATGGTACCAGCTGGCTATATCAGGATGCCGATATAAGATGGAATACCACCTTATATGAAAGGAAGCGTAGACTGACCTCTCTCAGGGGCTCGAAGGAGCTCCGGGTTAAGGCAGTTAAGACCTTGTTTAAGCTCCACATGGGATACCGGTGTACCACTGGAGGCCTAAAGTTAGAAGCCCCCCTGGGGAACTGGCAGACCACCAGGTACTGAGAAAGGGATTCTCTGGGTCCACAAGCCAAAACGGAGGAAAGGGCTGCAACCTGCCTGTAAGAAGTCCAATATGTGAGCTACAGAAACATCCATGGGGACCAGGTCACATTTCTTGCACCAGGTGCAAAATGCCCTCCATGCGGCATTATAGATGCGGTTGGTGGAATCCCTGCAAGTTTTGATGACCCTGGAGGGGTCCCACCTCAGCAGGCCCCGCTCAAGTGCCAGGCAGTCAGTTGGAACCACTGGGGATCCGGGTGAGCCAACGCCCCCTGGCTGAGGGAGATCCTGTCTTGAGGGATCCTCCAGGGCCAGGTCACCAATAGGGTCACAAACCAAGGCCATCTGGGCCAATGGGGTACCAGAAGCAGAAGCTCCTCCTCCTCCAGAAGTTTCCTGATGACTTTGGGAATCAATGGAAGAGAGGGAAAGGCATAAAGCAGTCCCAAAGGCCACAGGCTGCATAGAGCATCCACTGCCTCTGCTTCCGGTGTCAGAAACCTGGTGAAGAATTGCAGGAGATGGTGGTTGTCTTGGGTGGCAAAAAGGTTGACTGTTGGGAGGCCAAAGCAGTCCTTCAACTCCCAGAACAGGGACGGGTGCAGGCACCACTCCACGTGGGCGACTGATGCTCAACTGAGCCAGTCTGCCTGCATGTTTGCCACCCGACATATGTGCTGCCCGTATTGACAGCAGATGAGACTCTGCCCAGAGACCAAGCTGTTCAGCCTCCTGCATGTTTCCACCCAAGGCGGTTTATGTGGGCCTTGGTGGCCACGTTGTCTGTCAGGACCAAAATGTCCTGGCCTGATACTACTTCCTCAAAGCTCTTGAGAGCCAGATGTATGGCTCATAGCTCCAACCAATTTGTGGCTCAGATCCTCCTGAGTCCACTGACTCTGAGCCATGCACACTCCAAGGTGAGCTCCCCAGCCAAAGAGGCTGGCATCGGTTGTCAGAGTCAGACGATGAGGCTCTCGGAACATGCAGCCCCTGGAGATGACGTTGGATGTCCACCATTTGAGGGAGAGGAGAACCTCTGGTGGAACCTGCACTCTGGTTGGGGCTGTACCATGGCAAGCCCTCTGATTCGGGAGGAACCACTGCAGAGCCGAGCCCAAGGGGTGATGCCAAAGCTGGACACCATCTTTGCCAAGAGCTGCGATAGCAGCAGCAGAGAAGCCAAACGCTCCATCTGGACACATCTTGCCAATTCCCTCAGACTGGATTGGCACTCCTGGGAAAGATACACCTTGGACTCCAGCGTATCTATGATAGCCCCCAAGTGGAGCAATCATGTAGAGGGGGACCAGATGGCTTTTGGCCGGGTTTCTGGAAAAGCCATGATTTTGTAAGACTTGGATCGTGATCTCCAGATCCTGGTTCGCCAGGGTTTCCGAACTGGACTGTATAAGAATGTCAACCAGATAGAACCTCTGGACAAACTTCTTATAGGCAGAGTTTGGAGATGACCGGCCAGAGCAGCCATCAGTTTGGTGAACACCATGGGAGCGGAGGACAGGCCGAAGAGCAATGTCCAGTATTGGTAATATTTCCCCGCATAATGGAAGTGGAAAAATTGTCTGTGGCCATGTAAGATGGGGACATGAAGGTACGCCTCCATCAGGTCCACTGATGTGAGGAAGTCGCCCTGTCTGATGTTCTCCAAGCTGGTCTGGAGTGACTGCCTCTTGAACCGTCGATAAATGATGTGACGGTTCAGAGACTTGAGGTCAAGAATTTCCCTCCATCCACCTGAGGCCTTCTGGACAATAAACAGTCAAGAATAAAACCCTTGTCTGTGTTGCTCCTGTGGAACCAGCTGGATGGCCCCAGTATCCAAGAGATGTTTTATAGCAGATTCCATGAGGAACTGTTTCATCTGGTCCTGTGAAACTGGGCAATGGACGAAGAGCCTCGGGGGGATAGAGAGGAATTCCAGGGAGAGGCCCGACCTGACTCTCTCCCTGTCCCAAACATCCATGGTGGTGTCCTCCCACTGACTGGCAAAGAGGGCCAGGCTATGGGAGGGTTGGACCAGCAGTCATTTTGAGCATCAAAAGGAACAACCTCTCCCACCCTGAAAGGGCCGTTGAGGGGGATACCTTTGTCCCTGCCTGCTCTGACTGTTATGGAACTGTCCCTGTCTTGAAGGAAAGAATCATTGAGTTGTGGCATGACAAAACCATTGTCCAGCCCTCGAAAGGACAAGGGACGAAAATAAGGCTGTGGACAGGAGTCCCCCCTTCTGAACAGAGATGGTAGAACCTTGCATCTGTCCCTGGTTTTGACTAAAATCGGATCCAGGGAAGCTCCAAATAATTTATCCCCAGTGTACGGGGACAATGCCAATCTCCATTTACTCCTGGCATTGGTCTGCCACTGGCGGAGCCATAGGAGGCTGTGGGACATCACTGAAGAGCTGATGGATTAGGCCGCAAACCTACCCACATTTAGCATGGCGTCCGCCGAGAATTCCATCACCACCATGATTTTATTGAGATCCTGATGGGACCTTGAATTGGTGGCCGGAATCCTATCCTGTAATTGCTTAAGCCAGAGCAAAGCTCTGTTAAAAATGAAGCTGCAGTGGTGGCCCTAACTGACCAGGCGGCAGCCTGATGGTCTTTCACTAATGATTTCTCTGCCCTTTTATCCTCAGGGCATAGGTTTTCCTCCGGAGGGCCTGCCAAGGGCGAGGGAGAGAGGCACTATAGGGGCATCTACAGGAGGCACTTGGAGGATATTAGAAAGCTCTGGAGCCATGTTATAGAGGCGTTTATCCATGCCATTAGGATTGGGACCTGAGCCTGGGGATGCCCACTGCCTCAGCACTACATCAGAAAAAAGTTTGGGAGCAGGTATGACCTCCGCTTCCACAGTGGGTTCTACAAATAGAGGGTTTGCTGGATCAGTCACCTCTGGAGCTGTTGCCAGGGAAGCTGGAGTGCTGCCTAGTTGGGTAATGTTCTATGCCTTGAATAGCAAGGATCTAAAAATCTGGGGTCGGAAAAGGCCGATGAAGGCGGGCTGGTCAGGAACCAGGCCCTCACTGTCAGAGAGGTCAAATTCATGTTGTGTATCTTCACTGGGCAAGGATGCCTGGCTGGAAGAGATGGGGAAGTAGTCTTGCTTGCGGGCCCCCACAGCATTCCCCCAAGACCTGGGGTCCTTGATGACAGTCCAGGTGTCTGGTTAGTCTGATTGGGCTCTTTATTGCAGCCTGACTGCAATGCCCTGCAAATTTGGAGTTCTGGTTGCTCATCTGCACGAAGACCAGCAGCCATGGGCATGAAGGTCGCTGATGGGCCCCTCTGTGTCTCAGGTTGTACCCAAGAAGGATGTGGAAGCTTGGTCTCTGGTATAGGCCTGAATAGCAGATCAGTGTTGCTGGGCAGATTAAGGCCTTATTGTATGGAGCCATCTGAGGACCATGATGCCCTGGGACTCCCCTCAAGAGGATCAGGCTGTTGAGACCCTTCAGGAACAGTAGATAGGTCAAAGGCCTTCTTCATGATTTGGAGACCCTTGGCCCTTTTTTCCGCCTCCTGTTGTGCTTTACTTATGGCCTTCTCAATGGCCTTATGTCTCTGTTGCTCAGGCTTAGAAGCCTTGCCATGTGGCTGTATTGGAGGCTGATGTGCCTTAGCGTGCTTGCTGTGGGGCCTCACTCCCAAGGGCCCTTCCTCTGGGTCACAGTCACTGCATTTGTTCCCCTGGGTACCAGCCATGCAGTTGCCATCTGTCAGCATGGCGGCCGCCATTTTGAAATTGAGGCCTAGCAGTCTCGGCCTGTAGGCTTGCTCCTGGAAGAGTCACACTGGCCAGGTGTTAAAGACCATCCCAATGTGGTAAGGGCTGTAGGGGTGCTAAGAACACCCTGCTACTCACTGCCCTCCATGTTGTGATCCACAGCTTGATCCGAGACTTGCAATCGCTGCCTTGCCAAAGAGGAGAAATGAGGTGTGGGGAGTAGTATTGTTCTCACTCACCCCTCTGACTCACAAGCTTTCCAGCTTCAAGCGCAATTGAAATGAGCGTGGAATTGTCCCTCGCACTGTAAGGGTAGAGCTGCAGAGCAAAAGCTCATGCACGCAAGCCATCGCCTCCACCGCCGCTTTCCTCGTCAATATCAGCAAGCCATGTGGGTTGCCGAAGCAAACCCCTGGGTCAGCATTTCGGAGCAAGCTTGTGAGCACTGCCCAGTCGGACCTGCCAGCTGGCAGTCCGATGCCACCCACGCGGCCTTCAGGCAGGTCAGGCTAAAAGCCTTTCATGCTGGAAAGCTGGTTCCTCAACCAAATGTCCTGGGAGCTTCTATGAAGAAATATTTCTCCTCAAAGGTGGAAAAGTAGTTAGAAATGTGTTAGCAGAAAGGGACACATCTGTCCAAGCTAGACTGAGTCTAAAAAGCTGGGAAGCAACAGGAAGAGGCGTCGTTTAACAGTTTTGCAGACTCAGTCTTAGCAGCTAACAGACAGAGATAACCCATTCCTGACTGCTGTTCCCTCCTTTATGAAGAACATCCTGTTCTAAAATTCACTTCCTTATTTTTGAGGGGGGGGAAGAGGCATCACATTCTAAAACTTTCTCAAGGAACTAGTGTTCACATTCAACCTAGGAGCTTGCCTAGTCCTGCAATAAATCAACTTCGCTCATCTGTCAGGCACTTAGATGAGTATTCTTAGACTCAAATCCTTCAGAAAATCTCTAGCTTTTTGTTTTAGTGACATCCCTCCCTCCACCTGTTGCTCCCTGATCTACTTGAAGCAAAATTGTCTACTGAGTTCAATAGTCTTTGTGGAAATTCAAATAGACTTTACATCAGATATTTTATTTCTTGTGGTTGTTAAGTTATATCTCAACACTTGTTTGACAGGCTCTCAGTTGCTACATCCAAAACAAGCCAAGAACAAGGCATTAGTATTGTTATATGCAAACATTTATTGGTAAGCAAGTGGTTGACATACTAAAAAAAATACCAGTACTTAGCAACAGTAATTTTACATCATCCACAGGCATTCTGGATAGGCAAAATTCTTATATTGTATGGTCATCAAGAAGAAAAAAAGATAAAATCCTGAAAAATGTCATGGAGGAGCCAGTATGTAATCTTTGAGTCAATGACTGAACAAAAAACAAAATCCTCAACTTTAAATATCACATTTTTTCTCTCCCTTGCAATAGTATCTGATGCTTGGAGGTTGCCTCAACAGGTCCCTGGGGTTTTCCAGAAGTGGTTTGCCATTGCTTCCTTCCTAGGGGTGAGAAAGTGACTGGCTCCAAAGTCACCCAGCTGGCTTTGTGCTCAAGAGGGGATCAGAACTCATGGTCTCCCAGTTTCTAGCCTGATGTCAGTCTACCAGATTGGCTCTTCTACATATCATGTATAGATTATCTTATTAAAAATATTCACACTGTTCATCTATAGAGATTCTCAGTCATCCAGATCATGGTTGTCCCAGTGGTACTTTTTCAAGAGGCAACTGGACTTTCTGATTTTTCTTGGAAGATGTTTTGCTTCTTATCCAAGAAGCTTCTTCAGCTTTTCAAGAAGCTTCTTGAATAAGAAGCAAAACTTCTTCCAAGAAAAACCAGAAAGTCCAGTTGCCTCTTGAAAAAGCACCTTTGGGACATTCACACTGTTCCCCAACACATTTAGAAGTGTTCTTATCATTGCATTAGTCGAAGACAAAATGTTTATTCATGTTGGCCCAATGTATACTGCTAAATAGAACAGCTTATTTTTATTTATGGAAGCAAAAATTTTAAGATTAGATAATGAAAGGAAGGGAAAAAGATTCATGTATTTTAAGCTCTTACAATGTATAAAAATCCATCAATTGGTATAACAGTAACCAGATTATTAGGAAATTATAGAACATTATAATAGAAACCATGTGCTTAATGGCATCAAATAATCCAGTTAAAAGAGATGGGGGAGTCATGGGCTACAATTATAGTTCCCAGCCTATCTCATAATTTGACCACACTTCCTGAGATATCATGGATCAAATAACCATATATTCTTTAAGGTATACATGTGGACACACATTGAGTGCTCATTGAAGTCACCTTTAAAAACAAAAGGTATCAACTTTTTAATATTATATTTAAATACCACTATCCTATGGATTCTGTCCTCTAATTTCCTATTCCAATAAGACCTCATGCATACCAAAAGAGAAATTTTAGTAATACATTCTAAATAAAAAATATAGTGCACATTCCAAGTATCTTACTATATAACCTAAATTTTTACAAGGGACTACTAACTCAGATGATCGAACAGTAATAACAGCCTAATCAAGGAATTACCAAGAAGAAAACAACACCCCCACCAACACTAACAGGGCAGCCCATTGTATATAAACAGAGAGCAAACCACACCCACTTCTAGCACTGATGATGTTAGCTACTTGGGTAATGAAATATCTTCAAGAAAAAAACCCAAGCTCAGAGAACACCAAAGACCCTGCTATTCATTTTCACTATAAAACTAAATATTACTCCAGAAAATGTATTCCTTATATGGTATATAAGGGGGAAATAAGCACCGAGTGGTTAAATCTAGATTCATCATGTATCTAGTAGCAAACTTCCAGATAGTAATACTCCATCTTTCTAACCAAAGGCCTATTGACGAGAAACAAATTAAGAGGTATTCATTTTCACATCCTTAAACCTTCCCAACAGAAGATTGGAATACTTTTAGATCTACTTCATCAATTACTGTAATTCCCAAGTGAAATTCTCAGCATAACTTCTTTCATTAACTTTAGTTAGTGCATCTGTTCTAATTGTCTCCTGGAATGGGATAATCCTTCACAATTATCCTGCTATGGAATTATCCAAGCAGGGATACTAAAACATTATACCTTAGGTGAGTTTTGAAAAGCACTAGGCATTTCAACTTGTTCAAAATAGGACATCAAAGCTGTTAATTCAGACATACATCTCACTAGAATTCAAAATCTGCTGTAATGTGTAGGGTCAGGCACAACTGTTCTGGGGCCATGATATTTGAAAGACTGTTTTTCCCACATGATATGGCCAATCGTCAACTATTATAAGCTCTGTTACAGACTTGCCTTTTCAGACAATAAATTACTATGGATCAGGTTACAATTCTAATTCTTATCCAGTAACATTTATTTGTGTTTATTCTCTTATTTTGCAAATTTTTTGTTTTAATTGTTTTTCTGTCCAGACTCTGATTTTTAAAGAGTGTTTTTCCTTTGTCATTTCACTGCATACTGTACTTTTCTATACACACACAAATAGAGAGACATCGCTGTAACAAAGGCAATTCGCCAGCAAGCTGTTTGCCCAAGGCAACTTCAAGTCATCCTAGAAGAGTATATACTCACTTGGCAAGTTATACAGCTAAACTAAGCAAAATGTGGAAAGAGGATAATTTCCAACATTAGATAATAGACCAGGTGCACAGGAAACACTACATTTTTATTCTATCCTATGGGTTATGCCTTACCTAGCTCTCATCTTGGAATAAAGAATAGGTGATGTCTAGAATCAGTAATTATAATTAAAGCTATCAAGCAAGACTAATGCCCCTTTTAAGTAACATTTTTATTGACTTATTTGTATTCATCCTTCTTCCAAGAGCTGGAGCACTATTCTTTCTTTATTCTAACAATGACTCTGTGAGATTGGGCAGGCTTACAACAAAAAACTGATTTGGAGGTGAAGTGCATCTAATTCTCCATCTGACAATCTAACCACAAAACTATTCATACTTCCATTCTTGGAAGTGGAATCTTGGTGAGATAATTTTAATTTGGTGCTTAATGTAGAGGATTCTGTAGTACTTATATTAAAGATCTGTTAATATATTATTTCTATCTTGCTCCTCAGCAGGAATACATTTAGTGATTAAAAACAGTTAAGATCTCCACAACTTTCCACAATAAAGGTAACTTCTGTCATTCAAAAATATGCTGAATCCTTGATTTCTGATTAATTAATTTTATTCAAATGCATGCCTTACATAGTTGTAGAATAAAATGGACAGCAACTTTTTATTTTGATATAAGGTAAAATGTGTATTAGATTAAACTTTTTTCTATTGTCCAGATAAAATATTCCAAAATCTGGAAGGTTAGACAATAAGAAACAGTTAGTGAATTAATTTATTCCTTAATTTGAGCACCAGCATTTCCACATTTTGAGGTAAAACCTTTTTCACCTCAAACCACCTAGTTTCTTGTTTTAAAAACAAACTAAAACAATCTGAATGGAACCTTTTTTAAAAATATGTTCAACTCTAATCTAATCTAATCTAATCATTACCAAAATTAGTATTTAACATCTATGTTCCAAATAAGTCTTTAATGGAACTAAGAGCCCATCCGTGAAAGATTTCTAATAACCAGAAAACTATTTTGGTATAGATATGAGAAAGAGCAAAGAAAATAAAAGGTATACATACTACCAGACTATTTAAGTTATACAATTAATGAGGCTATTCAACATTTGTCTCAAAATACAAAAGCCAAACATGTTGATTGTTCTACTCTTTATTCCTTTGAAAAAGTAAAGCCAGTGAGTTTTCCCATGGAAAATTTCTACTTCAAACACGAAATAAACACGAATAAGCTATACAAAGTGGTTGCTCAGAAACTTCAAGAAATTTTGGATTACAGGTAGTTTTTGATTTAGTGACCAAAGTTACAAGGGCACTGAAAAAAGTGACCTATGACCATTTTTCACACTTTTGTTGCAGCATCCCCATGGTCACGATCAAAATTTGGACATTTGGCACTTGGCATGCATTCATGCGATCACCTTTTGCGGCGTTCTGACAAGAAAAGTCAATGGGGAAACCAGATTCACCTAACAACTGTGTTATTAACTACAGTGATTAGCTTAACAACAGTGGCAAGAAAGGTCATAAAATGGGGCAAAATTGTCTTGCTTAACAATGGAAATTTGGGTCAATTGTGGTTCTTACGTTGAAGGTTTCCTCAACTTAAGAAAAGTTTCACCAAGAAATTATTCAACAGCAAAAAGGCACAATCCTACATTCATTTTCATAATAAAAATGTCACTAGTTTACCCCCTCTCTTTGTCCATAGGATGGCTGTAAGTTTTAACAATACAGGCAGTCCTCGAGTTACAATTGTTCATTTAATGGCCGTTCAAAGTTACAACAGCACTGGAAAAAGTGACTTATGATTGTTTTTCACATTTATGACCATTGTAACATTCCCATTATCACAGGACCAAAATTCAGATGCTTGGCTGTTTCATGATGGTTGCAGTGTCCTGGGGTCCTGTGATCAGCTTTTGCAATCTTCTGACAAGCAAAGTCAATGGGGAAGTGAGATTCACTTAACAACTGTGTTACTAATTTAACAAGTGCAGTGATTCACTTAACTGTGTTAAGAAAGGTTGCAAAATGGGCCAAAACTCACTTAACGAATATCTCACTTAGAAACAGAAATATTGGGCTCATTGTTGATCGTTAACGACCTGTACTTTCCTATTGTTTTTCTGAAAAGGGGTCAAAATTTTAGTATCAAACATTATTTACCATATCACAAAATCTCAGATATCTATATTAGTGAAAGGAAAACTGTGTTTAAAAATGGACCGTTACCAAACGCTAATTGAAAATCATAACCTATCAGAATAGATAACTTAGGTATTTCTATATTCACTACCTTTATAAGGTGTTCTAGGGATGTTCCAGCTTAAAAAATCTTACAGATAGAATGACTTGGAGATTTAGGGAAAACAAAAAATGATTTGCTTGTATATTTTAACATTACTGAACCACCTAACTATCTTTTCTTTCTTCTTCCAAGAACTTACTGAAGTAAAATTGCAACAATGTTAACAGCAATTAGGCTGACTAACAGGACAAACACAATTTGGCAGTCTGAAAAATCAAGACCCTCCCTTTTGTATAACATTTTGAGTGACAAAGAAAACATTTGTATTCAGTCTGTCAATTTTATGCAAGGCGGCTTCCTATAGATTTCCTGCCCCAAAGAGGCCTATAAAAAGAGGCAGGGTTTAGAACATTAATTCATTCCTCCCCAACCAATATACAGAACGACAAAAGACACAAGTAAATTCAGAATGAGGCTAATTTTTTTTCCAGTTACAGCATCATATATTAAGTTTGCTTTATATAACTTCTGATATACTCTTAACAATTATAGAGTATTACTCATAGTTGATGTGTCACCTGCTCTTTTCTCACCCCCCACAGACACCATATATTTTTGCACTGTTAATTTTGCAGACTTTGCCACCAGGCTAGGGAGATGGAACATTTTGTTTTACAATGTCCTGACCCAACACAAGTAACTCTAGCACCCCCCAAAAAATTCATATCAATTTCAGTATTGATGATGAGATCAGATCATACAACTGCTCTTCAAATTTTGTAGTAACTATTTCAAATATATAAGCTGTTCCCTAGGGATTTTACATAAGTAATATGAGTTAAACACATATGTTAAACTTACCAACAATACAGATTTGCAGAAAAAATATGAAATTGTAATTCCAGTGACACAAAACCAGATCACAATGCAGTTAAATACTGGTTACTCTAAACTATTTTTAAAAAAATAACTGCATAATGAATTAGTAAACTCTCATTCAAATTTTAGAAGTATACAGCATGTGCCAAATGCACTATTAAATATACTGAAGCAACAATATTCCAAAAAGTGTGGCTGGTTTTTATTTTTTATACAGATTTGGCATTTTTCTGAATGCATGCCTATGTGGCAGCCTAAAAGCTTGTAGACCAAAACTCATTCAAACAAGATTCCCATAAAATATTTTTCCTCTATGTTTACAGCTACTGACAAAAGGCTGTTAACAATCTGTTCTTACCTTTAAAATTTAGTGCTTAGTAGAAAAAACATAATTATTAACAAAAGAAAACAAGTTAAGTAAGCAAGTTACTCACAACCACTAACTTTAAGAACTGGGCCAGAACAGAAGAGAAAAGCTACCCTCTGCCAAGTAATAAAGGTTCATGTTTTTATGCTGAAGTGAGTTTAATTCCCAATAATAAAAGAAAATTTAATATTGTAATAATGAAACCTGACCTCAGACTAAAACTAACCAAGAATTAAAACAATAAAGAAGATTTCCCATATTATGTCCTTTCCAGTAGGATTCTTATAAAATATTCCATTTGGTCTCTCTTCAAAGTTTGAAATTTAAAAACCATCCGTTAAGCAAACATGCATTATTGCAAGAAGGCATTTCCTTCTATAATTCTTGACTGAAGATCAAGTTGCCCTGATACATAGCTTTCTGCAGCACTCCTGTCACATTTTGTTGTGCTCTGATCTTGTTATGCATGCACAAACATGTTAATGCAGTATCCATTATTACTAAGGAGCTTGCGCTGAAGCAATAGATAGGGAAAGGCACACATATGATACACACCCCCAGACACTCTTCCCTTCCTACCCACTGATGTTTACATATGTACTCATTTTTATCAGCAAAACAAAACTCCCTCTCAACCCGCCCACCCCCCAGCCTCCAGCCAAATGGATACTGGAGACAATATTCCCAATAAGGCCACAATGGCAGGGCCACTTCCAGATGGAAAATGAAATTGAGAAATGCCTTTAGAGATCATTGCATTTAGCAAAACAAGAGACAATATCTGGTTTGCTCATCCTTCGTGAGCCCAGCGGTGGGGATGGTGTTTGGGCTCTCACAAAGGGGTGGAACGTTCCAAACGCGGGCTTGAGGGTTTCCTTCTCTCCCCGTTTATTTTAAGGGAGCTGGAAGGTTTTAAATTCCATATTGAGAAGGCCCTGCTTCAAATAAACCTTCCCGAGGTACAAAATGGTGGATGCGAGCTTTAAAAGAAATTGCCTCCTTCATTGCAACCTATGCTAATCAGTGGCAACCCTTAACACGGCGCGGCGGAGATAAACAAACACACCAAGACCAGCCCTTTGAAACAGGCAGATTTGCATGTACGTGTGTACACCTACCCACCACCCCCACAGACACTGATGTTACAGACCTGATGTCATGTAGCCCCGTGATGCTTGGGAGAGGAACGCTGGTGGGAAATGTTTGTGCAGGCGGTAGTCCTTCTCGCTGCGGGACCTCATGCGGTCCGAAGCCCGGTCAGAGAAATCCGAGCTCGGCCAGGCTCGCCGTAAGGTGATACTTCGGGTCTTCTTCATGTTGAGGCTCCCCCGCAAGCTAATTCCGCACGAGCCGCCGCGGCGGCATGAACCAGGCAGGCCTCCCGGCTCGCTTTATCGCAGCCTCCTCACAGGCAGCGCTCGGGCTGGCAGCGCAGCGCGCAACCTGGAGTCCCTGCCTCGTCCATCGCGGTTCCTCCGTGCCTGGTTTCCCTCCCGCGAAAGAGCCTGCGTTACGCGCGCCCCACAACGCATCCCCCTTCACGGGCACTCCAACCAGCTTCCATCCCGAGTCATGTGGAGGAAAGGCAAATGGGGCGGCTTCGAAGGCGGCGGCGGCGGCGGCGGCGGCGGGGGCAGAGCAGAGCCCTCGACGGCGTGGAAGAAGCGCGGCGGTTCCAAAACAATAGCTTCGATTCGGCGCGGAAGGGCTCAGCCAGCGGTGAGCCGGGGCACCCAAGGCCCCAGCAAATCAGGGAGCGCGCTCGGCCTGGGGGCGCTGACCCCGAAGGCTGCGAAAAAAAAAGCAAGGAAGTCTCCGAGCTGTAAAGCCATAGGAATCGCCCGAAGGGCTGGCAGCGGCCAAAGGCTGGCTTCCCCCCCTCCCTCCGTCAACCTATCAGAATCCAAGCAAACCATCAAGGAGGCAGCCTAAAAAGCATGGCTGCAGCAACCATTCTTCCCGTTCGCAGCACCCACTGCCTCTCCTCCCGCCCTGGCCGCGCATATTCCTCCTTCGCACACTCCAGTTGCCTAAACCTACAAGCGGCGGCAACGGTAACAATCGCCTTCACTGCAGATGGCTGAGGCGCCCATCTCCATCGCGCTCCCGCAGCAGCGGCAGCATCCCTCGCCAGCCGTTCCTCCCTCTTGCTCGCCTGCAAGGTTATTCTACTCTTCCCTTCATTGAACGCGCGCTTACGTCTGTCTGTCAATCGCGCCAGCAGCTAAAACTCGAAAGCGTTCGGACTGCGAGATTAATCCGAAATGTTTTTCTCTCCGAAAATCCGCCTTGGATCGTCTGCTGCTGCTGCTGCTGCTGCTGCTGCTGCTTGCTGCTGTTGCTCCTCCCCTCCGAAAATGGTGAATAGCTACTGAAGGGCAGGAAAGAAAGCAACAAACCAGCCTTATGCTAATCGAGAAGCTGTCTTAGGTTACACGCGCTGAGCGAATCAGCCTGCAAACTTTCATAGAACCCAGCCTAGGGCTTCTCCAAACCTTGGCTTTTGCTCCGGCCACCATCAGATTTGTTTTAACTAAGCCTGCCTTTCCAACTACTTCCAAATATTATTTTGGAAACAAATACTCAAAACCAATGGACAGGAGCTGGACTAATGGATGGAACCTGCAATCTTCTCTACTTGCCTTGAAAGATATAATACATCTTTCTTTTCTATATACTTGCAGTCCAACAGGGTCTATTGTCTGTAATTTTTGTACCAAAAGAAAGAAAAGAAAAACAAGGCCAATCACCCAACTAGACAGTGACAGTGATAAAAGAGGCCCACTTCCATTTAGATTATAAACTTGAAATCATTTAAACTGGGACACCAGAATTGAGGAAAAATCTCTCTTTTTTGCTCAAAGACTTAAAGAAAACCCCCATTTTCTCCAATGCTCTATTAAAGGATGTATAACTATGGATCACTTGAAGCAAAAAATGCCAGGGAAATTCATTCAAAAATGAATATATATATTATTTAAGTTTTGAAGTCTTCTGATTATTGATCTACCTAAGTATTTTAAAATATAAACACTAGCAGCACAGAGCTGACCATCAAATTTTAGATGGGTAGTTCTGTGTGGGAGATGAAAGAGTTAATTTGCCACTGCAATTTAATCAGACTGGAAATGTTTTCACCATTGGGCTCCTTGATCAACATAAAACACTTGCTCACAAGAACTACTAAGAACTTATTTTTTTCCCCAAGGATAGTGTTTCGTTTTGTTCTTACCCCGAGAAACATTTTAAAAATAAAATTGCATTTCCAGCAATATTTTGTACTATATATACATACTTTAAAGGTAAAGGTTCCCCTCACGTATATGTGCTAGTCATTCCCGACTCTAGGGGGCGGTGCTCATTTCCGTTTCAAAGCCGAAGAGCCAGTGGTGTCTGAAGACGTCTCAGTGATCATGTGGCCAGCATGACTAAATGCCAAAGGCGCATGGAATGCTGTTACCTTCCCACCAAAAGTGGTCCCTATTTTTCTACTTGTATTTTTTACATGCTTTCGAACTGCTAGGTTGGCAGAAGCTGGGACAAATAACGGGAGCTCACCCCATTACATGGCACTAGGGATTCGAACTGCTGAACTGCCGACCTTTCGATTGACAAGCTCAACATCTTAACCACTCAGCCACCGCGTCCCTTTATACTTTATATGTATAGAAATGCCATAAATCTCATCTACATTGCCAAAGACACTTAGCACATTCCTCAGAATTGTTTGTTCACCAAAACTCATAGAATAATGTACTTGTTAAAGTAATGGATTGGCACTGGGGAGACTCAAAGTTCAGTTCTCAATTATGGAAGCTTTACTGGGTGACTTTCAGCCAATTATTCTCTCTTAGACCAACGATCTCACATAGTTGTGGGAAAAATGGCAGGCAAGAGCAATTCTGCCATCTTAAGTCTTTAATAGGAAGATAGAATATATATATCTAACAAATAAATACAAAACCATCAACTAAAATATATTTGTTCTAAGAAGATATCCACATGCAAAAAACTGCAGACAATCTCAGAAGAAAGTCCCTTACAAAATATTTATCCTTCTTAGCATCTGATTCAGGAGCATAAGCAGGGATAACCATTGAAATAGCAAGCAGTTCAGCAAGTCATGATAATTTCCAGAAAAGCATCAAGGAACTTGATTTTGATGGTTATTTTTGTTACCCCCCCAAAAAAAGAAGTTAAATAAGTTCATATTTCTTATTCAGACATACTGGGTACATTAGCTTATAATTAAACTGAAATAAAACGTCTTATTCATGTGTCTGTGGCATATTAAAACGTAATGCAAAAGCAACGTTTCCTTAAAAATGAAGTTAACACCCTGGCTTGTTTTGAACTAAGATTTATACCCTCCAGATCCAGACAAAATGGAAACTATGGTTAACTGAAAGCTCTCTAATTTATTGCAGGATAATGAAAAGAAACCAGCAAAAGCCTCAGAAATTATTTTAGCTAAGATATTTCCAGCTAAGAACAAAGCTAATTTCTTGCCATCCTACCTCATTCGGAGTGGATGTGCTGTCCTATGGTAGCTCTCCCATCCTGGTACCATCCAGATGAGTTGAACAGGTAGTCCTCAGCAATCACTCAAACTAACAAGGGACCCCCAAATAACGACTTATGACATGGATTCAAAAGTCCAACAGTTGTCTCTCTCCACAATCATGTGGTCACATTTTGGACAGCATTTATGGCTGTTTGCAGCATCCCACAGTAATGTGAACCAGTGTTAACTTCCAGTTTCTGGTGAAAACAGATATTAATATAGGCAATGAGTTTGCTTAGCAACCATTGCAAAAAAATAACATAAAATCAGGTCATTCACATGATGACCATTTAGCAACTGGCACGACATATGTTCATAATTCCAGGTTCAATTATGATCATAAGTTGAGGACTACCTGGTTCATCATTTCCAGTCTGACTTGTGCTTTGACATTGGGAATTACAGACCAAGAAAACTAGACTCCAGCTTGAGGAAAGCTACTATGTAGAATTTAATTCCCACCCTTTAGCAGACAACTTGGCCACTATTTGTATGATTATTCACATAGTAAATAAATAAAGACTCATTAAGGATGTGGAACTGCCTTTATTCAAATCTGATTTGCCCATGATAATGTAAACAAGTGAGAGGTTGAAGAAAGTTCAGATTATTAATTCTAACTCAAGCATATCTGGTGCACGAAAATCCTTTGCCTTCCTTAGATTTATCCATGCCTATCAATTTACTATACAAGGCAAGAAGTACATTTACCCATCACTTATGTAACAATAACAATCATCACATAATCTGCCTTCTTTACAATGAAAAATACTTCCTTCTGTCTTCTTTCTTTCAATACAACAAACCTCTAGAGAATACAACCATTCTTTAAATATACTTCTGAAATCTTAAATCCCAGAGAGGAGAGAAGGAGGAAGGGGCTTGTTTGTTTACAGACAAGCAAATAATTCATACTGACAATTGATCATCTATCAATTTCCTATTTAAACAGTACAAAGTCCAGGCAATTATTTTTTTAAAAAGCTATCTATAATAGCATGGTGAGTGAATACCATGCCATGCCAATACCATGCCATTTCAGATCTGTAATGTTTAATTGCCTTGGGAAAAGCCCCAAGAAACTTTTAGAAATTGGTATCAAGCTGTATTTTTAATGGGGAAGAAGGAAACTTGTTTATTTTATTAAATATTTTAATCCACCCTCTCCCCTACAAGATGACTGTGTGCAGCTTACAGGTTATAAAACAAGCAAGAAATAGTTAAAATATTAAAACAATACAGAGTAAAAAAAATATTAAGAACTAAAACTGAACTAAGAGAGCTAAGAGCCAGACTGGACGGAGATAAGGTCTTCTTATTCCATCAGCCATCTTCAGCAATGAGTGCTCCTTTCGGGGTCCCAACACAGCTGGCAAAGCCAAATTTTGATATCCTTCCAGAAGGTCAAAAGGAAGAGGGCAGTGCTCACCTCCAGTGGTAGAATGTTCCATAGGGATGGGACCACAGAGGAAAAGGATCTTCTGCTTGACTTTGCCTGCTTCAATTCCTTAGCAGACAGGATCCATAGCAGGCCTCTTCCACTAGCTAAGTGGGGCAGACTTGTCCCATTGGGGAGAGACGATAATGAAATATATAAGTGGAAAGTAATCATATCAACTAGACATAATACTATCCAAACACCTGGATATGAAGTTTTATTCTGCTCTAATTCCAATCACATGTGGTGAGGAGAACACTCAAAGGCCGTCTGCGTGCTCAGCCCCTAACATGTTATGTATTTAATCCCAGACCAAACACCTTCATCTTGCTGAATATATTTCTTGTAAATTAAAAATAATTAAACATAACTATTAAAATTGAATTGATGCTTTATGTAAGAATGAATTAAGCAGCTAAATATCAAAGAACATTTAAAAAAAAATCAAAGAAGACATCATGGACCAGACGCCCCTATTCAGATGAGCACAATCCCTGGGTGACTTCCTGCTATTTTCTTCAGCCTTTCAAATAGAGCTAGAAGGCACTAGTGGGCCATCACCAGTGTCTCCACCCTGGAAATATAATCTCTTAACCTGAGATCAAAGGCTCGGCTCAGCAATAACGAAAATGCAGCATTTCAGCATTCAGTGCAAATATCTTTTGAAATCTTACAGAGTTCATGGGTTCAGGGAACGTTTCTTAGTTTCTGCAAACAGATGAAGACCTGAAAATGTTTTGCTCAAGCTGAAATAATACGAAAATGAGGGTCAGAAATGTTATACCTGTTTCACAAAGTAAAAACAGATGATTGCCAGATAACTCACACAATTTGTTAAAGTTTTAAGTGAGACATAGTAGAAATTGTTATGGGAGGAACACTATAGATACACATAATGTCATTTTTGTAGCGAGTATTTCCATTACCTCTTTTCAGGCCTGTTTCAGAAGATGCTTTCTGTGAGCCGGGGTATCTGGTGGCAGCTATCATTTATTTTAAAGAAGACCTTCATTCTGAGCACCTATCACCAACTGGCAAGGATTGCAACTGGCAAGGACTGCCTATACATGATTACTGATAATGGTATAAATTAGCACTTCAGTTACTATTTGGCTTGCTTAAGATATACATTTGTGGATATCATACCAGCAAAAATATTGTTAAAGCGTTTTTTTTAAATGATAGAATGAAAATAGATAATTCATAGCCTGACAGAGTAAGAACAGGATCTCCAAAATGTGAAGACAAGAGCCATTCGAGTATCTTCAGGCTAGTCTGCTGCTTACCAAAAAGGCGGCAAGTACATTATGCTGCTAAAATAATCCAGTGATAATTACAGAACCTCTTAAGCTTATTTCAGATCATATTCCTCTTGTTTTTTACAATTCTGGAATGCATGCTTCTGTCCGTATCATTTCCCCCACCTTTACTTTGCTCTATAATAGATTTGTTTTTCAGTCAGCTTGGAGGCTCCCTCAATCACAGAAGGGACAGTCGGCAGCTTACACAGCAGGATCAAAACATTAAAAAAATAATAAGTTAAAAAAAGAAAAAACATGATTGACAACAGCTGAAGCACAATCTTAATATCCTGAAAAGTCTATTTGGAGAAGAAATATTTATCAGTGTATGCCTTACTCCATTTCTTCTGAAACTGCAGATTTTTTTAATTTCATAACTCCATTACAACATATAAACAAACTGGATGAATCAGCACAAAGGTTTCTGTATCACTTAGATACAAAGCTTGATGCTCATAGGCACATATTTCAGAGGTTACAAGCTCTGAAATACACATATATAAACTTATATAAGCTTACAGCCTAAGTTTTAATATGCAGAAAATATAGTACATAGCATCTCAAAATTCTAAATATCCAAAAATGTATTTGCCAGTTTAAGAATGCTTTTGACAAAGTATACATGATTTATTCTCAGGATGAAGTTGTGTACCAGAAGAGAGGAAAAAACTAGAAGCTTAAACGTATTGTATAGTCTCCTATCATGTTCATAGCAAAACCTCCAAGACTCACCGGCACATCTAATTGAATCCTTTTTTCTCTCCACAAACAGGCATACCAGAAAACATTTAGTTTACTCGGCTGGTTTAAGATTCAGATTTCATCACAAGCATATTATACTGCAGAAATCATGCAAGACTCTATGGGGTAATGTTATCAGTGCATGTATATGCAGCAATTTGTCTATGTCACATGTTGCAATTCAGAGGATATCAGAGCAAAACTTAAACTCCCAAAGGGACCAGATATTTTCTTACACATTTGAGTTGGGTTCCTTAATTTTTGAATCACACCTATGAACAACGATCAGGATGAATTTGGATAGCAACTTTTTTGAAACTTAACAGAGTTTATTAACAGGCATAAGCTCTGTGGGACTCCATGCATCTGATGAAGTCACTCGCAGTTCATGAAAACGTAATGCTTTTTACTGGTATTTGTTAGTCAAAAAGGATGCTATTAGGCTCATCCGGATTTTGCACTACCATGAAATAATACGACTTTCTTTCTATCCTATCTACATATGAACAATGATCAATTTAGTAGGAATGTTTGATGGGACTACCAATACAACAGGGCAGTTTTAACTAAAGAGAAGAGAGTCAAAGAATTATTGTCTTTTCTTCCAATCCAAGATTGTGTCAGAATATATGTAAGACTGACAACTGTTCCACTCTGGGGAACTGAAAACTTCCATCCTGTGATTTTCCTGCAGAGATGTTTGTGAGCTATAAATTATTGCAAATATTTACTCTACTTGCCATTTGAAAATGGGCAGCAGAGCAGCGGCAACAGGAGACAACAATCACTATAGTGATATATGGTGAGCCAAAAGGAAAGGACGATCCAATCAGCTGAAGAGGCAGACAAGATAGCATTATGGTCTTTATCTGGTCTGCAGACCACCTGTTGAGCCTTTTGCTTTATATCATTTCCCTACCATTTCTAGACTAAAACACATTACTGTTTTAAATGCATGGTGCTAAATGTTAAAACATTCAACAGCTGCACTCCTGTTACAGAACAGATATTGCAGACGGTAGCTTTAAAAAGCATAGTGTAACTTGCCCTTATTTGCCAATGCGTTCTTTGATGAAGATGGGGGGGGGAGCCAAACAGGTGCCTACTGTTATATTTGGACAACAGTTTTAAAAACGTGTAATGGTATTTGCTAGAAGAAATGTATTATCTTCTTCCGTTTAACAGGCTGTCATTTAATATAATTTGCAGTGCAGCTGGCTTCAGCATGTCAATGTGTGCCCTTTTGCTGCAGATCTTTAGACAAAGTTTGAGATGAATGTTCGTTCCAGACTAAATAATTGCAGCTATTTCAATTTTCTTTTAAAGTTAATACAGCACTTTATTATTTCTTAAAGCTAAGTGTTTTACCTGATGGACAAGTTGTGCATATTTTACAGCAGTCACGCCCAAGCCCAGAGACAACACAGTGAAACCCAATCAAGTTCAATCATTTATTTGTTTATACTTAATGGACAAAATTTTACCAAACTCAAACTACAGCCTTCTAACCTACTAGACGTATCCTGAGAGATTCTAGTATGTGGGTACCCTGAACAACTCTTCCCTCTCTCCCATCTAGTTTGGGACTGCACCATCTCTTAACCTGGGCCTTTTCCCCGGAAAGCTCTTTGTTGTCAAAATCACTCCCTCCAGGTGAACAGTCCATGAGATCAGCTAATTTTCTTATCACATATATAAAAAACCCACTGTGTTACAAACTGTAGGAATTAGAAAAAAACACATGACACCTTATTTTAGGAATTGCATTTTTGAAGACATTTTGGAATTCTAGATACTCACTATTCTGCAAATTGTTTTCCTTTTACTATAGAAAGCAAAGAAGCCACTTGAACTGAAAACTCATCTGAAGACCCTCAAATTAAGGTATAGTCAATGATATATTAGACAAGAAAATTTAAAGTCAGCCCTCCATAATGTGGGATTCTCCAAAACTGCAGGGCTCCTGGAAAATGTTGGTAAAAGGTAAAGGTTTGCCTTGTCCACTTGTATTCCTTCCCACCAAAGTGGTACCTATTTATCTATTTGCATTTGCATTCTTTTGAACTGCTATGTTGGCAGGAGCTGGGGCAAATAATGGGAGCTCACCCTGTCGCATGGTGCTTGGGTTTCAAACCTGGGCTGCCAGCTTTCTACTTGATATTTTGGAGAACACGAAGCTGAGGATGGTTTCTTTTAAGTTAATACAATAAAGATTGGTGGCGCAGTGGTTAAAGTGCAAGCTTTGTCCACAGTCAGGAGTTCGATCCTGATGAGGCTCAAGATTGACTCAGCCTTCCGTCCTTCTGAGGTGGGTAAAATGAGGATTGTTCAAGGCAATATGTAAATAATGCTTATATTGTAAACCACCCAGAAAGTGTAGTAAAGCACTATGGGGCGGTATTTAAGTCTAAATGCTATTGCTAAAAGAATTGGAAATTCTGTGCTAGACTACCATAAAACACAAATATTGCCTAATACTTAGAATACTCAAATACGGCCCACTTACTTATTTTCAAAGCCCAAAAAGCAGCTTTCCTCCTCCCCCAAAAATAATCAAAGGAGTTTATTAATGCTGAACACAGAAACATTCTGGTAAAGCAACAGACTTTGGACTTAAATGTTGGTAATTTCTCTATTACAATGAATTTTTATTATTATTATTATTTTATTTATATGCCGCCCTTCTCCGGAGACTCAGGGCGGCTTACAATGCGTTAAGCAATAGCCTTCAT
>JANHZT010003035.1:286610-300366 GCA_032468215.1 Stegonotus admiraltiensis
GGGGTCACCACAACATGAGGAACTGTATTAAAGGGTCGCGGCATTAGGAAGGTTGAGAACCACTGCTCTAAAAGGATACAAATTACCAGCTGTCTGCAAGAAATACAAATTCTTCCATTCCCCACTGTCCTGTCAGAGCTGAAGAAGTTTCTTGGATGAAAAGCAAAATGTCTTCAAAAGAAAAAACAAGAAGGTCCAGTTGCCTCCTGGAAAAGCACCTTTGGGACTTATAACTGTTTTTCACACTTACAACCATTGCAGCATCCCCATGGTCATGTGATCAAAATTCAGATGCTCAGCAACTGATTCATATTTATGACCAGTGGTGGGATTCAAATTTTTTTACTACCGGTTCTGTGGGCGTGGCTTGGTGGGTGTGGCTTAGTGGTCAAATGACTGGATGGGCATGGCCAACTCGATGTCATTCATGTTGAGGGGTGCTTCACCTCGCCTGGCTTCTCATGATCATGGGGATGCTGCAACGGTCGTGTGAAAAACAGTCATAAGTCACTTTTTTCAGTGCCATTGTAACTTTGAATGGTCACTAAATGAACTGTTGTAAGGATTACTTGTACAAAAATACAAAAAGCTTCTTTGCTTGCAAAAAGCTGCCCTAAATACCAATCATTAGATTAGAAATACCTGCAAGCTGGAATTACAAATCAGGCAGGGTGCCAGAGCACCTTGAGGAATTAAAATATTTGAAATGCAATGATAACTATCAACAGCCAACTCTTGATCATAAAGTGAAACCCTTTAGCAGAGAGGTCATTTAAGCCCTCCAGAAAGAGAACACCTAGGAGAAGCATTCCTTAGATCCATTTGCACCACTTAAAGATACCAGCTGGTCTCACTCACTTCATAAGATGTCCTAAGGAAATCATCCAGATGTAAGGAAAGATCATAGGCCCCCCAGAAAGACAGTAAAAAAATCAGTGCCAAGCTTGCATCCTACCTCTTGGAACTACACCCCAGAAGTACAGTACCAAGAACCACTAAAGCAGTGAAGGAAAACCCCCTCCCCAGATAGAAAAAGCACTTGAGATAAGCCTAACTACAAAGAAAGCAATTAACACTATAATGAAGCAAAGGAGAAAACACAGTAGCTGTTGCTTGTTAAACCTATTACCAGAACAAATAGACACAGGAACTAGCCAGATTTCTAAAGCTGCTTCTTTTCAGGAACAGAGTTTAACATTTTTCCTTCCATACAAAGCTGAATAGGGAAAATTATCCCATCAATAAAAACAGGATTAAACATCACCAAGCACAGAATTAAACTTCACCAGAAACCAGTTTTAGACCAAAACTCAGAAAGGGTGTATATACTCACTTTTGAATGTCAACCTTCTGGCTAGCCAAGAAGCCTTGCTGAATGTCACTCATCTTGGTTCCTTTCATTAAAAGCTTCTTTCCAGCAGCTCTACTTCGTTATTCAATTATTTCTTCACAGTGCTGATCGTTGCATCCCGGCTGGAAGAACTCCAACAGGGGAGTATTTCTTCCAAACAGCAGTGTAAAAAGTTTAAACAACCCTTCCCCTTTAAGAAAGTCAACCCCCAGTAAAGTACCAACAAAGAAAAAAAACTTCGGAGAAGCTCAGGCAACAGTAAGTCTAGGCATACTTAAGAGGCAGAAACTGCCTCTTAAGGAAGAGGCAGTTTCTGTAAGCAGGGCAATAAGGATTAGGTTAGAAACAACAACAGCAGAATGTTGTAATTCCTTACAGGATTAACCCTGTAAAGTGGAAAAAAACAAAAGATTTCTTCTAACAACCAGTTCTCCGAACTGCTTAGAAAATTAACCACCGGTTCTAGCGAACTGGTGCGAACCGGTAGAATCCCACCTCTGTTTATGACGGTTGCAGTATCACTGATCCCCTTTTGCAACCTTCTGACAAGTCAATGGGGAATCCAGATTCACTTAATAACCATGTTACTGTGGCAAGCAAAGTCATAAAATGGGACAAACTTACTTAACAAATGTTTTACTTAGCAACATAAATGTTGGGCTCAATGTTGTGGCCAGCCAGCAGCCTGCAGAGCTGGCAGTGGAGTCGGACAGTGAGGAGGCTGGGGAGGACAATGGGCCAGTCCTGGAGTCGGGGGAAGGCCCAGATGAGGGCTCTGAGTAGGAGGCAGAGATGGGGCCAGGGGCATCTGGGAGTGATGCACAGACTCCGGAGCCTCCAGAGGTGGCAGAGAGGCAGAGGAACAAGAGGAGCCTGTTCCTACTGCACATATGTGAAGAGCTGCCAGAAGGCAAGAGCAACTAAAAGCAAAAAGGATGACTTGGGAATAAGGCCAGGAGATGATTGGCCCCTCCCAGAAGGCTTAAAACAGCAGCAACGGCTCTTGGGATCCTTGTAGGAAAGCAACATTCCTACATTTGTTTCTTATTGGCATCTTTTGCTCCTGAACTTTGTGGGGTTTTGGCAAGAAAAGCCTTTGGCAGGGTGCCAAAGAAGACAAAGGTTTGTGATAAGGCCGAAGGACTGTTTATGAAGAATTTGTTTTAGAATTAATTTGGACTAAGCTGAGAATGAAGTAATTCTCAGCTGTTCTAATAAAATATGTTTGTTTAGGACTGATTGTGTCTGGTAATAAATACTTGGGCCTAGGTCACAACACTCAATTGTGGTCATAAGTCGAGGACTACCTGTATAACGTCTTAGCGCACTTTAGCTTCATGTTCTATTACCATTATATTTTATGCTGCCTTTTACCATTTGTATATATGAAATTCACACAATTTCACAGTAACCATGAGATAAACCATAAAACACAGTTCAGGAGTATTCCTTTATCCCATTGTTTTACAAATCTATGTATGCTACAATCTGTATGACTGTTTGAAGAGAAATGCATTTGTACCACCAGGCTCTAAGTGTGAAGAGGAAGGGCAAGCAGTAAAAATGAAAGTGAAACCTTCTAAGAAGCTTATAAATATAATATTAAAGAGCACCTGTCATTTCAGTTCCATCATGGCAGTGCCTGTTAGCAGGCATCCACTCACCTGCCACGTCCCACATCTTGTTATGTCACTGCCGCATCAACAGCCATCCCATTAAAGTGGGTCAGAGGAAGAGCCGCTGAGGGACAAGTTGATTTAAATCAAGCCTTTTTACTAGTGATTTAAATCATGATTTAAATCGTGATTTAAATCAATTTGATTTAAATCAAATCCACTCTGCTCGGGGCCTATATTACCGATTATAGCTAGACTGGTATTTGCCGTAGTGTGTTGTCAAACTGAGCACTCACACTCTGCAAAATTCTAACATGGTTTGTTATGATCTGGTTCATGAAGCTGTGGGGTCTAAACAAATTCTAGTTTCTTCAGGACAGCAAGATTTATGCAACATATGAACTAGGCAGCATACTATAGCACAGAATATAAATTGGTGATGTGAAACTGCACCATGAGTAATGTGAGACAAAAACAACAAAAAGGAATGAACTCAGGAAAATCACTGTGCAATCCTCTAGAACGCAGACTATGGGTATTTTATCTACACATAGTTAAAATTATAACAACAAAATTATAACAAAACAGACATTTAAGGTACAGAACATTTTAAAACATGAGTTAGTATGTATGCTCACTCTTTTAATTCTTTGTTAAAGAAACAAAAATATTATAATAATGCTGATGATTTAGTAACAATTCTCCTCATATAATTTTATATTATTTTCCTGGCAGTCAAGTATTCTTACACAAAAAGGGGTTGAGAATCTAATTATCTAATTATAACAATCTAAATATTCTGACAGCAAAAGTATTTAAAACAGATATAGTCCTTGACTTACGACCACAATTAAACCAAAACTTCTGTTGCTAAGTGGCACATTTGTTAAGTGAATTTTGCCCCATTTTATGACCTTTCTTGCCATAGTTGTTATATAAATCTCTGCAGTTGTGAAGTTAATAACACAGTTGTTAAGTGAATCTGGCTTCCACATTGACTTTGCTTGTCAGAAGGTTGCAAAAGGAGATCACGTGACTGCAGGACACAGCAATCATCCTAAATATCAGTCAGTTGCCAAGCATCTGAATTTTGATAATCTGACCCTGAGGATGTCTCCACGGTCGTAAGTGTGAAAAACTGTCATATGTCGCCTTTTCAGTGCCATTGTAACTTAGAATGATCACTAAACGAATTGTTGGAAGTTGAGGACTATCTGTAAAAACTTGTTTCAAGTTTCAAATAATTTTTTCCAGGTAAGTATTACCAAAAATGGAATGCTAGAAACATTATGTAGAATGAAGGTCTCTGAAGGAAAAATTATATCAGTCTTCACAACAGTTGTAATATAAAGGAGGGCTACAGAGTTATCCAACGGTAAGTTTGCGAATAGAAAGAATTCAGGGTAGGCACCCATGTACTGTAGCAGAAATAAAAAGTTATCCCAGATTTAATTCTCTCTTTTCTCCAAAGAGTTCGGTACAGCACACATAGAATTTATTTTGCTATTACCCACAGCCAATCTTCAACTAATTATATGATGACTTAGGATCCAGATTGATGCCCCCCTCCTGAAACATAAAAGATAGGATTCAGATGCGACCCTGCTGACCTTTTGCAAGGCCTTAAAGACCTGGTTTTGCCATCAAGCCTGGAGCTGAGATAGTTGGGTAGGCCCAATACTTGGCTGTGTTGATTATGTTTGTTAGTGCTGTTGCTCAACTGCCCTTTTATGTTATTTGTAATTTTGCTTATTGCTTTTATTGTTTTTAATTGTTAGTACTCCAGAATTATGTACTTGAAATGGAACGCCATATAATGGAAGGCCATATAATTTAATCAATGAATATTACATACTAGGCAAAACTTACCGTATTTTTCAGAGTAAAAGACGCACTTCCCCCCCAAAAGAGAGTGAAAATTTGGGTGCGTCTTATACGCCAAATGTAGCCCCACCCACCCGCCGGCCCCCACCCTTTGGCCTCTGCCTCCCAGTAATTTGCCTCCTTGCAGCAAACAGCCCGTTTCAGTTTCAGCTTCAGCACATCCTAATTAGCACAAGCAGCTGATTGTCGGTTGGATCGGCCTCCGAACCATCAGCTGTTTCAGGCTGCAGGGATTGCCATTGCTATTGCCACCTCTGCGCACTCCATTTTCAGCCTTTGCTGTTTGCTGAAAGGAGGCAAATTGCTGGGAGGCAGAGGCAGATTTTTTTTTCTTGTGCTAATCAGACTGTGCTGAAAATGAAAATGAAACTGGCTGATTGCTGCAAGAAGGCAAATTGCTGAGAGGCAGAGGCAGATTTTTTTTCCCCTTGTTTTCCTCCCCCAAAAAGGTAGGTGCGTCTTATAGTCCAGACCATCTTATACTCCGAAAAATACAGTATATACACTCTGTGTCTGAAGAAATCAAGTTCTTCTCCTTTCAGGTACAAATATTTAATTGTAATCTTCAAATAAGTGAGTTTTAAACTACAGGTAGTCCTCGACTTATAACAGTTCATTCAGTGACCATTCGAAGTTACAACATCACTGAAAAAAGTGACTTATGACCATTTTTCACACTTACAACCATAACAGCATCCCCATGGACATGTGATCAAAATTCAGATGCTTGGCATCAGATGCTTGGCATTTATGCTTGGCATCAGATGCTTGGCAAAATCAGATGCTTGGCATTTATGACGGTTGCAATGAACTGTTCTCACATTATCCCCTTTTGTGGCTTTCTGACAAGCAAAGTCAATGGGGAATCCAGATTCACTTAACAACCATGTTACTAATTTAACAAGTACAGTGATTCACTTAACAATCACTGGCAAGGACGGCCGCAAAATGGGGCAAAACTCACTTAACACATGTCTCACTTAGCAACAGAAATTTTGGACTCAATTGTGGTTCTAAGTTGAGGAATACCTGCAGACTATAAGAAGACCAATAAAAACAATGCTTTTCCAGGTACGCATGACTTGTTGAAAGATCTTTTTTATATTTTGAGGCTGAAGAATGAAGAATTCATTTAAAATGTGAATTCTTCCGATGATTTTTTCAACCATATCTTTTATGTTTTCCTTTCCCCTTATTAACCTGTCATTCAAAACCGATTTAAGCTGAATTTTGAGCTGGTGCAGTGGGCATACTCAAAAATGGCTCCCAAGGAAGATTTGCAAATTCACCAAATGGCTGCCATAGTACAGGTAGTCCTCAACGTATGACCACAATTGAGCCCAAAATTCATATTGTTAAGTGAATTTTGCCCCATTTTATGACTTTTCTTGCCACATTGGTTAAGTGAATCCTGAAGTTGTTAAGTCAGTAACATGGTCATTTAAGTAAATCTGGCTTCCCCATTGTCTTTGCTTGTCAGAAGGTTGCAAAACGGGGATCACAAGACTTTGGGGCACTGCAACCGTCATAAACATGAACCAGCTGTCAAGCATCCAAATATAAACCATGTGACCATGGGGATGCTGCAACAGTCGTAAGAGTGAAAAATGGCCATAAGTACGTAAAAAGATAGGTACAGGTAGTCCTCAATTTACAACAGTTCTTTTCAGTGCCATTGTAACTTTTAACAGTCACTAAACGAACTGTTGCAAATTGAGAGCTACCTGTACTATTTTTTTCCTTCCATTCAATTGTATCTGATTACAAGACACAATTCAATTCAGAGACTGCCTGGATAAATCCCTGCAGTTTCCTTGGCAAGGTTTTTTAGAAGTGGTTTGCATTGCTTTCTTCCTGGGGATGAGAGAAAGTGACTGCTCCAAGATCACCTAGCCCAGTGATGGCTAATCTTTTTGCCGTCGCGTGCCAAAAGCAGGGGGAGTGAGGGGGGGTCGCAGGTACGTGTGCCCACATCCATAAATCAATGTGCCCTGCTCTTCCACACATGCGCCCACGACCCCCCCATGCGACCCCATGCTTTTTGCACATGATGGCCCAGTGGGGCCGGTCGCCCATTGTTTGCCCTCCCCAGGCTCCAGAGGCTTTCTTGGAGCCTGGGGAGGGTGAAAATGGCCTCCCCTACCCCCTGGAGGCCCTCCGGAGGCCGGAAAAAGCCAGTTTCCTGACTTCCAGTGGGACCGGAAGGCCCAAAAATCAGGTGGCTGGTGCGCGCATGCGTGCTGGAGCTGAGCTAGGGCAACACTTGCGTGCCCACCAATATGGCTCCATGTGCCAACTGTGGCACACATGTCATAGGTTTGCCATCACGAACCTAGCCAGTTTCATGCCTAAGGCAAGACTAGAATTCATAGTCTCCCAGTTTCAAACCTGATGCATCTCCTAGTAGGCATAACCAGTCACAATAAAACTCCATTTATCTGAAGGTGAACGTAGCCCCATCTCACTACCACAAATAGTACCACACTGGAACATGTCATTTTATCTGTGAAAATCTTTTAAAAAGACAAGGTGGAACAGAGAACGTGATGGACACTAAGGAAGCTGTCCCTGTTAACTATGCTCTAAGTAAGTCACGTGCGTTCATGAGCAATGTTGAGTTTACTGGACTATACAAAAAAGACTTCAATATTTCTGCATGGTTATTTGACTCAAAAAAATCAACCGAAACACTTCTCTGTTGTTCAGGATGATTCATAAGTTGAAAGAATAATAAAATGAAACAGAATATAATACAAAAAGAAAAATAAACAGTGAAATAGTCCTTCGTAAGGATTGGTGAAAAATTAGCGCAGATACTTTACATACTTTATTCTTCCTTTCTGGTGTCTTATAAAAACAGTTAACTGCAAAAACAAGTTGAAATAGTCTACACTAAATATTTCAGACATTAGAAACTTATTCTCAACTGGGGTTTGAAATCTTTCCACTACGTAAGTTTTCATTCTCATAAAGAATATATTGTAATTTATGTTTAGCTAAAGATAAGATCAATTATGATACATTTAATGCAAATAAATTATTCTCCTTTATTCTCCTTAACAATGGGGTCCCTTTACCTTTAAATTAACACCAAGAGGCCTTTCTCTACTTTTCCCCACCATCTGTAGAAAAGCAAGTAGAGACACAGCTCAACATGTTTCTATCGCAGATGCATCCAACAGCCTAAGCCTTCTCCAACAACACCCATCAATTTCAGCCAATTTGGCCAGTATTGGGTGGGAGTGATGGGAACAATAGTTGAATAAATCTGGTGGGCTCAGTGGGAAAATCTGCTATAGATTAAAGTCTTCTGCCATGCTGTCAAGACCCCACTTTTTCATAAGACGCTTGGGAGAAGCTGATAGCATGGATCGTGGCTGTTGGCCAAGCTCATTATGTGTTGCTGCTGCTTCTGTTTCGATACTCAGTTTGATTTGTGGGTGCATGTGGGGAGATGGGGGAGGGCTCTATTGGCACTTTCTATGCCTGGGGAACAGTTTTAAAAAGCAACTTTCAAATGGCATTCAGTGAACAAAGCCACGTTTCACACATCAGCTTTTGACATTAGACAGTGCCCTCTGTTGCATACATGATGAACAGCACCATCTCACAATGGCTTTAATGATGACAACTAATGCTGTATTCCAGTTTAAATATACTGTATTGTAATATGGCATGGCTTGTTACAGGTGTTACACTTCCCACAATTCTTTGCCACTGGTCAACCTAGCTAGAACTGATTGGAAGTCAAGTCCAAAACTTCTAAAGGCCATTAGATTGCTCATCCCTACATGCCAAGCAATATTTTCCTCAGTTTATACTTTTAACTTATAATACTAGCCTCTAAATAGTCTCCCAACCTTTTCATTTATCAAAGTTTCTTCCTTCAGGTATCAACAATGATTTTGCTAGTAACATTTTTTTTATGGTAGTCCTGCTACTAGGGAATCTGAAATAACAATACTATTATGCAGCAAACAGTCTAGCCATACCATTCATTGGCTAGGGAGGCTGTTCTTATGTTAAATACTCAGCAGAATTGCAATAAAGACCACATCACATGACATCCTTTATGACAAAGGAAGTACATGAATAAATCTGTCCACATTGTCCTAAACAGCTGTCTTTTAAATACAGATGTTGAACTGTCTCTAACTTCAGATGCAAATCTACGTTAATACCAAGTAAAAGATTATTTTATCCATTTTAAAATTTAACACTGTAAACAGCTCCAATTGCTGGTTTTATAAAGGAAACAAATTCACACAATTGGAAATGAATGGAAGGCACAGACAGGAATACAAAGCACCCGAAGAAACGTATTGATCATCATGTAGATCCAGGGAGTTCTGTTACACAGAACACAAACGTTCAACTAAGAAATCTTAGCTACTCTCTTTAAGGACCTTAACGTAATATTCACTGCCACAAATTCTGACTATCTAATGAAGTGATGCATTTCCAAAAATGAGGGCTTGCCTTCTGCAATAAGACTCAAAAGCAACTGTCCTAAGGCTACAAGGTCTGGGCTGCAAAAATCCAGATGATCACTAGCTAGCCACAAAGAGATAAAGAAAATTCTAATGCATGCTGTGTTTAGAAATCACCTGGATTTTTCATCCCATATTGCCCAAAACTGGTCAAATACAGACAAAAGAGGACACAGGATGAAGAAAGATTTATGTAGTTAAACACCAATCGAGGCAAGACAAAAATGCTAACTCTGCATACATTTAGATTATACTGTATTCCTAATTGAATCAGAGATGGAAAGTATACAGAACTAACAAATTAAATATATTTAATAAACATAAACACATCTATATTTGAAAATGAGGAAATTTTTGTTATATTCTTGGGCTTAAGCAAAATTGGAGCTCTTGCTAGATGGTGAAAAGCTCTAAGTTGATCCAAAAGATAGACTCTAAAGCACTTACGATGCTGAATAGTCCCCTTTGTGAATAGGGAGACTTTACCCTGAGTATCTAAAAGAGGAAGAAACTTACAGTAAGAACAGAAGCAGGCATAAAGGTAGTGTGCCATAGATTACCGGCTGTATCCCATTCCACATCCTCTACGAAGAGGTTTGGGCCAGAAAATCCATTAATTTACAGAAAACATTAGGCACACCCCAGCTATCCATAACAGCCCTCATTTTGCCACAAGGGTTATGTCTAGACTAGGATTTACAGGCTGCATTAACTTATCCAAGCATCTAACTCAATCAGTGTTAAGTATGCTGAAGTATGTATACATTAGGCTTTTTAAACAATGGCTCGCACAATCTACTTAAATTAGCAGGCAGACTTTTTAAAAGCTGCTGAGTGAAAATTAAAATGCCAGGAGCCCTGGCTAATTCTGTACAGGGGTACAGATCTAACCTAGAGCTGCTCAAGAGGCTGGTGACAAGGGTACAAAAAGCTTCTTGCAGCTGGGTCTAAGCTCAGATGCTGCCTTTGGCACCGCAGTTGCCCCAAAGGGTGTCCCAGGACATAGCCTCCTACAACATGTAAAATAGATACTGCTGGAGTCAAAGATAGTGAGTGACCTTTTGACAAATGATCTTTTGGTCCATCAGAGCAACCCAAGAACTCTGACACGTTGCTGAAGATTTTAAACTGAGAACTAGTAGAGTTACCTACTGCTAACTTTTAAGATTATTATAATCTGTTATTATCTAATTACAAGCAGCAATCCTGAACCATCTTTTCAAATTTTACTACATTTTTAAAAAAAGCTTTAAAGAGGATCACAAATATTCACACCTTCTTTAAAAGTGTGACAAATGGTGATCCATTTTGGGCTCTTTAGTTATCACAAAAACTGCGATCAATTTTGCACAAAGGCCTTTAAAAAGCTCAATTACTTATGTCATGAGAGAACCATGTTTCATTTAACCTGTAATGTTTTAAAAGAATAAAGACTACTATGATTTTTCATATAGGTCTATAAATGTATTAATTAGTTTAATATATTTAAGGAAGGAAGGAAGGAAGGAAGGAAGGAAGGAAGGAAGGAAGGAAGGAAGGAATTATTCCTTTATTTTGAAAGCAGATCTGAAAATTAATAAGTTCATAAACTGAGTGAATCTGTCAAGGGTACTGTGAAGTTCCTGGAGTGGGGGGAGGGGGAGGGGGAAGAGACATGGTAGAAGTTGCTTAATAAATATCTCTTCTTCTCAGGCGTATGTTCTTTCCTCATTCAGTTTCTCAGAATCTTATTTACAAAACCTCTACACGTTTGAGGAGTCTTTGAACAAATTAACCAACCTCAATCTTAGGACCAGTATGTCAGGTCCAGTATGTCTCCTTTCAGTACTCAAGAAAGAAAAACCCCGACTCCATTTTCATAGAGAAAGGTACTTTTACTGAGTATGAACTGAATGCAACCAAAGAAAAGCAAGGTCTGAGGCAGTAGGCACGAAAATTACATATAGAAAGCATCCTCAAAACCCTCCCCCCAAGGGTCGGCAGGATTATCCAATCCACATTCCACCCATGGGACATGTGGGGTGCAGTGTCCGATGGTGCCATCCTCCTGGTGTGCCACAACGGTTGACCTTGAGTAGTTATCAGCTTCAAAGAAAACACTGAAGAAAACTTTCTCTTCTCTTTTCCACCAGCTCACTTCCCCACTCCCAGACATTCAAACAGCTCCCCCCTCCCTCCGTTACAATGGCAGCCGAGTGAGCAAGCAAGCAATGAAAAAGCGGAGGCTGACACAGTATCTAGTTTTTAGTAACCAAATACTAAAATATTTGGTAGTACTTGATTTACGACCACAATTGAGCCTCAAATTAAGCTCAGTTGCTAAGCAAGACAGATATTGAGTGAACTGCACCCCATTTTACCTGTTTTGCCACAGCTGTTAAGCAAATCACTGCAGTTGTTAAGTGAATCATGCAGTTATTAAGAGAATCTGGTTCCCCCCATTGACTTTGTTGTCAGAAACCAGCTGGGAAGGTTACAAATGGTGACCACATAACCTCGAGACACTGCAACTGTCAAATATATGCCAGTTGCCAATCGCCCAAATTATGATTACATGACAATGGGGATGCTGCGGTGGTTGTAAGCCTGAAAATTGGCCTTGGTCATAAGTCACCTTATTCAGTGCTGTTAGAACTTAGAGCAGTCACTAAATGAATGGCTCTAAATTGACGACTATCTATTGTCCTAAATTAATAATTGTATGACTGGTACCCAATCCATGTTAGCAGAGATCCTTTATAGAAACAAACTCCTATGAAGGGACTATCTTCCCATTGCCATTTTGGAATTTGTTACAGAAAAACCGCAAACAAACAAACAAATAAATAAAACTACATCGTTCATAATTCACAACATAACAAATACTTTTTTTCACTCAAACTCTGGTATACTTTATTTATTTATCAAATTTATATGGCTGCCTATCTCACAAGAAATTATTCTGGATAGTGTGCAGCAAACAATATAAAAATAACAAGCATACCAAAAGTAGACAAATTAAAAACTAAACACACCCACACCCACACAAATTGATCAGCAAGGGAGCCACCTTAAGATTTCACCAGTCCCCTGAGCCCCTTCCCCCTCCCTGGCCATATGAGAGCCAGGTCTTGAGGGACTTCACAGAAAATAAGTAGGGATGAAGATGACCTAACTGTCATGACAGAGTGTGATAGGTGCCACAATGAAAAAGGCAAGGGGGAAATAATCTTGTCAGAAAGCTATACATTCTAAATGAGGAAACACAATTCTTTCATCACTGGGTAGCTTCATGATATTTAAGTATGTCTATAAGGTTTGGGTGTACATTCTCTCCAATACAATGGGACTTAGAGGTGTCATAGAACTAGTCCCACTAATTTCAATTTTAAAACAGCGATAATGACCACAATGGTTGCAATACAAATGTAGGTAACCACAATATTCTTTGTTTACTTATCTGTTGCTTCTTAAATATTTCTAAAGTACTTTCCTTTTGGAAATAAAATTTGTTATTATGCAGGAATTATAAAACCCCTCAAAAAAGGTAAGGCAGAATTCTACAATCACTTAATGGTTAGAGCAAGTTCAACTCCTAACTCAATATACAATATCCTGAGTATACTTGTTCCATTGAAACTATAGAGCTGAATATTCAAGATGTTTAATACTGATCATTCCCAATTATTGCACTGAGATTTAACACTGAATCTTAAGGGAATGTGTGGGTGGAGGGCTATGCACAGAGAATGGTTTGTTATAATATATTACTAAAAAAACTCAGCATTGGATAAGGGCCTGGAACCAATTTTTGTTGGGAAGTTTCCATAGAAAAACAGTGGAGATTTTGGTCAGTAGGATATTGCAGCGTACTATTCTCAGTACTGTATATTTAGGGATTATTAGTGGTGAACGCTCAATTCTCTGCCAATACCTTACCAGCAATTCATCACTGTGTTTAAATGCAAAGAAAAAAAATTAACCATTACATGCCTGGCTGGAGAATTCTTAAGAGTTGAAGCCTACAGTGCTTATTTGCTGAGTTGAGAAACACTGATCTAAAGGACACGAGAAATGACAACACCACAGAGGGATCTTAGACATGTTTGAAAACCTGTTCCCAATGAGGGGCGTATTTTTCTTGAAGGCTCAAATCCATAGCTTTGTGATAGATTCATGATGATGATGATGATGATGATGATGACGACGACAGTATACACAGCAAACAAGATGACCATGCTGGATTTCGTATCTCAAATCACTAGTCGAACACTTCCCAAGCGTTTAGGACTGCGTGATGTATTGGCAGATTATGCGAGCAGATCCCAGTAAGGTGGCCTTCTGCAGTTGACCAATGCAGATGATGATGATGATGTTAATCTTTGGTGAGATTCACAGCCTTTGAGGCTGGTTAATAGCTCAGCAGCTCGAGTCCT
>JANHZT010003035.1:300592-315989 GCA_032468215.1 Stegonotus admiraltiensis
TAAGCTGACTTTGTATAAATATACAGAAGTATGAAGGCTATTGCTTAACGCATTGTAAGCTGCCCTGAGTCTCCGGACAAGGGCGGCATATAAATAATAATAATAAAAAAAATACAAAGATTCTGGCTGCTTAAAAAAACTGGATACAATAGCCTTATAAAGTGAAAAGAGAGCAGTGGAAGAAAAGGGTCAAAATAAAGAGACTTGACAAACAACTGTTTGGATTTTACAATCCCAAAACTGAAGTTTATTGGAATGAGGAAAGAATCCTAACAAAAGACAAAGGAGGAAAACCTATTTAATATCAAAAGGAGAATGTTGCACTAATTAATCCAGTACTTGGAAGTTCTTATTATTTGCCCTTTTAATAGAACCACTGTACATAACAATGGAATAAAAGTATTATTGACCATCAGTGAAATACCCAAAATGGCATAAAACCAGTATCCCAAGAACTATGATCCCAAGGAATGCGGCTCTAATTTTAAGGACATTCTTTTAGAATTAGGGACTGGAGAAGAAGTCAAATCCTACAGTGAACCCATAATCTTAATGTAGATTCTTTCATGGGTGACTACAGATAATCCCCGAGTTACAACAGCTCACTTAGTGACCATCCAAAGTTGCGACGTAACACCTCCCCCATTGGCTTGCCCCTCAAGGACTACCTGTACTGGGAAAGCAGGGGAGGCAAAAGATGAAATCTGTGTTGCAACTGCACACAAAAATGTGATTTAGGCATTACGTGATTTTTTTTAATAAAAAAAGGACAGCTTCTGAAAATTTTTATTTATTTATTTATTTGTTCAATTTGTATGCCGCCTTTCTCCAAAGACTCAAGATTTATAAAGATTTATAAATTTACAAATTTATAGCAACAAATCTTTATAATTACATGCCTGTATTGCCATTCTTCCTTCAGTCAAACTACTGTATAGTTTTGCTCTTCATTTGTAAATGCCTTGTTTATTTTTAAGAAAATTGATTAGTGGGAGGAAACCCTATAAACTACTACTCTGCTAAAATTTCAGCTCCCTATAGTAGCTGGTTGACCTCAGAATCTCAGAAGATACACAACTAAAGGAAACCACTACACAAACATGAAGCTAAAACAGACACAGATAAAAAGAAATGAATGCCAAAAAGAATGCATGCCCCAAACATAAGCTTCAGATTCATCCAGCAACCAGCGTTTTTTAAAATAAGCTTTTACAATCATGCTAGTTCAACAATGTTTTCTTTAGAAAGTTCTTGACGAACTTGAGGAGGGAAAGCTGTCAAGTATCATTAGATTGGTAAAATTATATATCAGGGTGTTTAGCATTCAAACCCCTTTTTCCAATCCGCTTGCCAAGTTTTAGCTTTTAAGATTCATTGCATCTTGCAAGATTATATACCATATTGAAATATGTACTTTGGACAGAAGTATGCAAACTCTAAACTAAACAATGGAAATGGGAGAGAAAGCCAAATGCAGAGTTTTATAGGTAAGCATTACTGAAAAATTAGATTGTCCATTCAAGAAATACTTACTAAATTAGATATATATGAACTATCCTGTTTTAAGAAGAGCTTGAAATACTGCTAAATAAATAAGTTTGAAGGAAGCAATATATATATATATATATTAAAAAAATTGATTTTTATCTTTAAAATTAGATGTGATGTATGAAATTCCATGCATGTTCATGAGCGGACAATTGTTAGGTGGAAAAGGTAGAGACCACAATGACTAAAATTCCAAGAAAGCTGCTGTCTGTAAGGTATTTGAAAGAGTGTTGATGAGTTTGTACATATGGGAAGAGAAAACACAAAGTGTGATTTCTTGATCACAAGAAGAAAATGTGCATGTGCCCTTGTTCCTTTGAGCCCCAAATTATCTACAGCTGAGTAGCAGAAATAAGTTAGAAATGTCTGAAGAGGATGTTCCATCTGCACAGTACACGTTCCTCAATCATTTATGATGTATCCAAACGGCTAGGTGGGAGACCAAGCTAGATGCTAGGATCTTATCTAAGGATCTTATACCATTGAGCAGAAATTCATTTTCCATCAATTAGAGAGGATCAACTGTCAGGACCTAGAAAGTGGTCTTTGTCTGTGCTCGCCCCCTGAAACAATGTCCCTCAGATGTCCATATGCCCCCAATCCTGACCCTATTTACTTGAGTCCTTATAATCTGGCTTTCCCCAGACCTTGGGTTATGGTGGGTGGGGATGGACGCATTCTTTTTCCAGATGTTTGTTCTGTGTAATCTCTATATTATTCTATTTTTAATTGTTTTTATGTTGTATGTCACCCAAAGTTGGATTGGAGTTGGACAGCATTTTTTTCGATTCAGTTGTGTCCAATTCTTGAAAACTATCTGGACAAGTCCCTGCAGTTTTCTTGGCAAGGTTTCTCAGAAGTGGTTTGCCATTGCCTCTTTCCTAGGGCTGAGAGAAAGTGACTGGCCCAAGGTCACCCAGCTGACTCTGTCGAAGTGGGACTAGAAATCATAATCTCCCAGTTTCTTGCCTGATGCCTGAACCACTACAACAAACTGGCTCTTGGGACAGCATATACATTTGATAAATGAATAGACAAATACAGAGGACAGATATAGATATTTGGTTGTTCGTGTAATTTATATCCTACCTTTATTTATGTCTTATTTCTTTGTTTTAAATGTTTAAAACAATTTGTAATTCTCTCAGAGTCATTGGGAGTGGCATATAAATTTAACAAATTATTACTATTATTAGTATTACAGTATCAGGCAAAAACTGCTGGAATTAGTTAAACAAAAGAAATATGATTTAAAAGTTAAAATTGCATTAAAAACTGAATTAAGAAATCAGCTCAACAATGCTACACTATATTACCTTAGCAATAATGATATAAAAACCCACCTCCTATTGTCAATCTTAACAAATAAAACAACAGATAAATTAATCCAATAGTTATACATTAGCTGTTTTCATTTATCATTTTTCAAAGGGTTCAATGGTAAATAAATGTTTATTGTTATAACCCCAGGTCATAACAATGTATATATCATAAAGTTCACTAAATCAAAATAACAATAACAAGATAAAATGAAGTAAAATAAAATAAAACAAAACAATAAAAGCAGTATTAGAATCAAGTCCAGATAAGCTAAAGACTTACTTATATTTTGTAAATTGCTATTTCTTTGCTTATGCTGACCTCTAGTGGTTGAAAGAGATGTGGCAATTTTGTTGCACATTATTAGACCCATAATTTACCATGGTCATGAGCATGCTATATATGACAAGTATTGGTGCAAATTATTCTCAGAAACACCTTCTGCTGTGTCATAAATAAATATTTCCCTATATCTGTTTTTAAACATTTAACTCTTGCAAAATATTATTTTCTGTAAAATAGTTTTGGTATGCAGTATTTACTTTTAAAAGTCATTGAAATTTCATCAGACATCCGGTTTATGGACTAAATAACATCTACGTTTAACTTGCAGATATATTTGCATAACCCTTTAGGCTTATATCCAGGATGGGAAAGTAACTATTAAATTATTCAAAGATACAGAGGAAGTGAAAATTAGGACAGAAGCAGAAATACTTCCCTTTGCAAAGTCTTTGCAAAGTCAACCCTCAAGTCTCTGAGGTTTGCGGTAGCTATTTCCCATCCAAGGGATCAGAAATATCCCAGGGGAATGTCTGACTGTTGTTCTGAAGTTCTCCAAGTTTTCTAAACTTGTTGGTGGCTAATAAGTTCAAATAAATCAAAGCACTTCTTGATAGGTTTGATCCTTTGCTCATGTTTTTCCATCTCTCTGTGCATCTGGCTTTCTTCTAATTTATAGAAGACTTCTTCATACTGTTGTTTCTTTGCAAAGCACTTCTGTGCCCAAAATGGAGAATTCGTTAGTTTATCCTGATAAGGTGGGCAGGTTCACCCTTATGTCCTAGACCTAGTATATTCTCATCCATATTGGCCTACATTTGCACATGTGATTACATACACATGTTAATTTCAGGAAGGAGAAGAAATGCATACATCTTCCTCAAATGAACAGAAGGGGAAAAGAAAAAATCTCCCTTTGATTTCCCCCAATATTGTTCAACTTACTTTGTACATTGTGTTCCTTGTATTCTCCTGAAGCTGCCTCTGTTTCTGTGTGCTCCAAATCACACAGAACAGACAATCTGCAGCAATTTCTTCCCATCCCTGACAAATATTTTCTCTCAATACCCTTTCCTCAAACTGAACTCCTAAATGTTTGCTTCATTTTCTGTCTGGTCACTTAGTAAATCTGAACTACTGATGAATTACAAGCTGAGCTGTTTGAACTTATACTTCAGCAATATTTGGAGGGCCATAGATTCTCTAGCTCAGCCATAGTTATTAAATGCTTGTGATGGAGACCATGCATTATGGAAAAACTCTAGAGGAAGCCTTATACTACGTCAGTGGACAATATATAGCAGTGAAACAAAAGAAGGAAAATATTCCAAATAGCCTTGGATGTTGAGCTAGAAACAATGGATGAACATGGTACTGCTGATGATTAATTTACTATCTATATATACCATTTGCCTGTTAATGGCTTTCAAGTACAAACAAAAGAAATTCATGTTGGCATTCTAGCTAGGGTCAGAGGACTGTGAATAAACAGGTCCACAGATGTTACAAAAGAAAAAGAGAAAGGGTCAAAAGATGGGCAACTATTAGGAAGTTATAAAATCCCATTCAATAATGAAGTTCATTTCCCCCTTTTTTTAAAAAAACTGCTGGTATTTCCTGTTTCTAGAACTGATTTCTAAAGAAACTATTGAAATCAAACATGTGTTATACAATGAAATAAAAAGGTGGTTCACCACCTGATGCTAAATAAAAATTATTAGCTGAAAAAATTATATTGACATTCAGCAAGAAGGTAACTTCAGCAACAAGTCCCAAAGACATTTTATGGCTGGCACAAGCCTTCATCAATAATTTGTGGCCTAAAGGAAACTTGAAATATAGCTAATATATGTAAAAATTATCTATTTGATCATTAGGTACAGGTTCTTTTCCTTCTCTCCTCAGGCTAAATCAATATGAGGCATCTATTACAACAAATGTCCTTTGCTTCTTGGGCATAGCTTGTATTATATCTATTCCCTTTCTGGCTTAAAGATAGGGAAGCCACACACACTCTACAAAACGTTGATCAAAATGAGCTTTGTTGCTGTGTAGACAATCTGACTGAAAGGTTACAGGCAATTTGAAAACCGAATGTATTTGCAAATTAGCCATCAGAATTATCTACTACATTTCTAAACATACAACTACCTTGGGACAGTTGACCAAAATATGTATTCCATTCGGGAACAGACCATGTGAGTCTCAGCTGTGTGTGATCTGGGCAAAAGTGTTCTGAAGTGGCTGAAGGTAGAAAAGAAGAAGGGAAGGGGAGATACATCATGCAGGGACATTGTGCACGACTTATCTCCCCTTTATACTAATCCTTGTGAATGCTGGGTGGCATCACAATAGTGCAAAGGCATAACTGATGAAAATTAGATTGCAGCTTTATTATTCTACTAAAGGTTCTGGCTAAATCCAGGACATTATAGACAGAGCACTAAGATTGCACTAATCAAAAATCAGTCTTCCCAAAGGAACAGGCTTTTTCACTCTTCCTCAATAAAACTGAGGACACCTGCTGAAAAGTTAAAATGGAAGAAGTAACAAAAAGGAAGTCCTCTCTGTGAATATCCTAGCAAGCAAACTAAGGTGATCTCTCGCTCTTGCTCTCTCCCTCCCTCTCTCTCTCTCTCTGTTTCTCTCCCCCTCCCTCTGTCTTCTTTGCAATGAACATGTGTTAAAGCCCAACAGCTTATTCAAGGACATAATGAGTAACCAGTCCAATTAGACTGACTGCACTAATCCCAATCTCTTTATATCTACGGAATTGGCTTTGGAAGGAAAAAATGCACAACTGTCCAGCTACCTCTGTCATTTCTGGATTGACAGAAGTTGTGTTAATTCTGAACTTCTAGGTTTTGGGTTGGGGGGTCCAAGATGCTTTCTAATTCTAGTTTTCCTGTAGCTGGGTTAAAGGGAGAAGTTCTAGATAAAAGTGCTAAGAAATCCCCAGATGGGGGAAGGCGTGTTCACAAAATTTACCTGATTAGTTGCAGTTAATCAGAATGACCTTTTACTGGGGAATGCTTCTGAAAACCTGCCAGGAGGGTTTAAAATTATCTCCTCTACCAGACTGTACAAGATTGTACAAAAGTGAATTGATGGTCTAGATAAAACCACACTGAAATTTTCCAAGCCCTATTCAAAACAACAGGCAAAACTGGATGTTAGGCCAGGATATAATGAGTTCTGAGAATACATTAGCACATTTGATTTTTTTTATCTTGAGCTGAATTTAAGGAAGTATCCTCTTTTGTAATAACAGTCCACAAGCTTAAGCCAAAGAAACAAGAAGAGCAGAGGAGACGTATCTTCATATAACAGACATATACCTAACAAACCCTTGAAAAAATATGAGATGCAATTCTTTACTTTCCAATTACCATTCAAAATAGTGGCAAAGAAAAAAATATTTTAAGTAGTTCAATGGCGCAGTTACAAAAAGATCAAACCAAGCATTCTAAGCAAGCCATTTATAAAGCAAAAATTTATTGTTTAGTATTATGCCCTTCCTTAAAACTGAGGACTTGCACATTGACCTAATCATTTAAATTGTTAGGCGCCAACCAGTGGGAGACAAAAAATATCAAGGTGAAGATGAGTCATAGGTGAGGTGTTTTAAAATACCCAAGAAAGGTAGCATTAATTACAGAAGCGCAAACTGTAATTTGCAAAAGCAATTTTCACTGAAAGGATGGGCTACTCATTATTACTGATTCTTCCCAAAGAAAAAGACACCAAGGCTGCAAGAAGCTGAACTGCAAAAAAAGTTGCAAGATGCTAAGAACATTTACACAATATTGTCAAAAAAAGTCAATATAGCAATATTATGATATGATGTGATTGAAGTTCCACCTCCCTACCCTGCAGACATCCCTGTGAAAGACAGAATAATCTTGGGTGTGGAAAATTTCTGCTCTTAGTCTCTGAATTGCAAATTTGACATATTTGAAAATTATTTGATACAGAAGACAGCTAGAAAGCTAAGGAATGTCATTAACATCTTTGTTATTCTTCAAGGTTATTCCCATTTTGCCTTTGTGCAATGTTATTTGAACATTTCAGAATATACTACCTCTAAATCAGCGGCTCCCAACCTTTTGGGCACCAGGGACCGGTTCCGTGGAGAGAGGTTTTTTGTGGACCAGAGGAGGCGTGGTTTTGTGTGCTGCCTGCATCCTGCAGATGGTGCTTCGCTTGTTTGTGATTCCCGGTTTCTGGCATGCCGTGAACTGGTGGCGATCCATGGACATGGGTTGGGGACCCCTGCTCTAAATTATTTTCATTTAAATTCTTTGGTTCAAATTAAAAAGAAAGCTCTTTACAAAATTGACCTCATAGGTCTATAGCAGTTGAAAGACCAATTCCCAAACAGGTCAATGTTTGCCACTAGAACTTGACATGTCATTTCCTCTTACAGGAATTATCAATTTTACACCTTTTCCTTTCAGTTAAGAGAAGTTACACCCTTTCCTCAGGAACACACAAATTTATGCTGCCAAGACTGTTTTACTTCCTGGCTGGATATACACATAACACAGACATTTGTGGGCTTCTACTTTAAAATTGGTTCCTGTAACAAACTCCTCAGGAGTAGGACATCAAGCAGGTTCCTGATGCGCCTAGCTGACACCTTTGTCATTCAAAAGAAAATGGAACTAGAGGGTCAGTTATTCTGGACTTAATTCTTAATAACAGGACTTGCAACAAATGCCAAAAGTGACAACAAATTGTTCAACAGGCAAGAAAGAAGAAGAAAAATCAAAGTCATGGTTGGTTCATTAAAGGGAGAAGATGGCAAGACGATGACAGGCAACAGGGAGAAGGCAGAACTGCTTAATTTCCTTTTGGAACCTGTCTTTATGCAAAAGGGGAAAAAATAGTCCAATGTATCAAAAGCAGCACTATGGGAGATGTAACATGAAAGCAGGTCAAAACAGGCAAGGAATTGGCAAGAGAACATCTATGCGGAGGGAAGCAGGCAGTGAGATACTGTCTTGGGCTCAGTATCTTCAATATTTTCTTCAGTGACTAGATGAGGGGACTGAAGCAGGGGTGAAAGGCTCCCGGTTCAGACCGGATCACCCAATCCGGTAGTGATGGCGGCGGGTGGTTCAGAGAACCGGTAGCAAAAAGCCCAAAAAGCCCATGCCCAGCTGAGCCATGCAATCATCAGAGGCTTTTTCTTTTTTACTTTTAAAAGCATTTTTTCTACAACCTCTTCGGCTGAAGAGGTTGTAAAAAAAATGCTTTTAAAAGGCTCTGACGATCCCAGCTGAGTTGCCTGATCATCAGAGGCTTTTAAAAGCATTTTTTTACAACCTCTTTGGCCGAAGAGGTTGAAAAAAAAAATGCTTTTAAAAGATAAAAAAGAAAAAGATTGCATGCCACAGCTGATCACCCTCCCTTGCGCGCTGTTCTACTTACCGCATGCCTCCTTTTGGCATGCACTGTGCGTGCGCACCTCGCATTTGGTGCATGGTGCGTACTGCGCATGTGCAGCCAGCACACCGGTAGTAAACCAGTTCAGATTTCACCACTGAACTGAAGGGGTGCTCATCAAATTGGCAGATGACAGTAAGCTGGAGGTATTACTAACACTTTGGAAGATAGACTCAAGAGTCAGAAGAATCTTGACAGACTTGAGCTTTGGGCCCTATCCAACAAGATACAGTTCAGTGGTGAGAAAAGTAAGGTCCTGTACTTAGACAAGAAGAACCAAATGTATAGGTACAGAATAGGCAGTACCTGGTTGAACAGTAGTGCATGTGAAAGGGATTTTAGTGTCCTAGTGGACTGCCACTTAAGTATGACTCAGCAGTGTGGTTCAGCTGCCAAAAAAGCCATTGCAGTCCAACATAACAACATAACATTAAGTATAGTATCAAAATCATAGGAAGTAATAGTACCATTCTATACTGCCCTACACTTGGAATACCGCATCCAGTTCTGGTCACCACAATACAAAAATAAATAAATAAATAAATGCCAAGACCCTAGAAAGAGTGCAGAGAAGGGCAACAAAGATGATAAGGAGCCTGGGCGCTAAATTGTATGATGAACAGCTAAGAGAACTAGGTATGTTTAGCCTAATAAAGGTGGTTTACGGGAGACCCATTAGCCATCTTTTAATATTTGAAGGGCTGACACAGGGAAGACAGGACAATTTGTTCTCCACAGCATCTGAAGGTAGGACAAGAAGCAATGAGTGGAAACTCATCAAAGGGAAAGCCAACTAGAAAATAAGGAGGAATGTCATTCTCTTGACAGTGAGAATGATTAATCAATGGAACAGCTCATCTCCTGGAGTTGCGAGTGCTCCATTGCTGTAGATTTTCAAGTAAAGATTGGACAATCATCTGTGCAGGATGATATAAAGACTCCTGCCTTGGACAAGGGGTTGGACTAGAAGACCTCCAAGGTCCCTTCCAGCCCTATGAGTCTATGAAAAAACGCCTTAAGTTTTGTACGGCTAGTGATCCTTTTAATGGCATCTGCCCATCACAAATGCTCCTCCCCTTAGAAAGCATATTCCAGTTTCCCTCTTTTAAATTTTGCCACCTTAGGGGTCTTACAAACTGTGACAGGAATGATTTTCGCCCCCAATATATGACAGGCCCCAATTCTGCTCACTTTTAGCAAAGTCATTAAGACCTGGCTTTTGAATTTTGTTGTTATACGCCATGCAAAATCACATTGTTTGACATGGGGAAGACTTATAAATCTAGTAAACACATTTTATGCTTGAAGTAATTTTAGACATACAATTCAAAATTGATCTAAATATACAAAGTTATTAAAATAAAGCTAATATGTATCTTCTTGTCTGCCAACAAATGGGTGGACATCAAGCCAAATAATGCCTTGTCCATTTATTTGATTTATTAGCTTACCAGCTGTAGACCAGAGAGATACCAAATTCAGTCAAACTGTACAATGGTTTAGAGCTGGGGTGTCAAACTCGATTTAATTGAGAGCTGCATCAGGGTTGTCTTTGACCTCGATGGGCCACAGTGGGTGTGGCCAGGGTAGGCATGGCCAGCTTGATGTCACTTGTGTCGGGGGCACCTGTGGTGGCCTGAGCGCTCTGCCAGCTCCATTTTCAGCTGCAATGGCCTCCTACAACCCTCTGCCAGCTAAAATGGAGCTCCGGAGAGCCACTCATGGACCTTCTGAGCTCCATTTTCGCTGGCAGAGCCACCACAGTCCAGTCCTTCACTGTTTCCAGGGTGGCCCCGTGATCCAAATCTAAGTACCCCATGGGACGGATCCAGCCCATGGGCCTTGAGTTTGACATCCCTGGTTTAGAGGAAGAAAAGCACAGAGTTGGAGACCAAATTTAATGCGAGTCAAGCCTTACAGATACCTTGTCTAAAACTATGAAGTTGAGCAAAAGGCCATCTAGCCTTTGTCTGAATAATTACAGAAGGTATATTCTCCTCTTATAATGTGGCCCAAATTTGCATATATACATAAATACAATTTCTTTCTGAGTTTGGTCTTTTTCATGTTTAAAGCTTGGGAAAAAGCTAATGCAGCACTTCGGAGCCGCTAATTCATTTTTCATTTCGTTCTACTGACTTCCTGATGAACTTGAACACAGAAAGACTTTCTCCTAATCAAATTTTAATGAATACTGCTGTCTTCCCTATTTTCTATTTCTTTTAAACTGCCAACCAAGAAAGAAAATTTTAACAACTCTGACTAAATTATATTTTACATAATCATAGATCTTACAGTGGCTTGCTTGCCATAAATCACAGATCCTTCTCTAATACACACAACAAATGAAAGCAGGGGAAAAGATACCACAATGAATCAAGTGAGATAGAAAATGAAAGAGGTAAATGGATAAATATCACAACTTCATAAGTAAACACAAACAAGCGCATGTAGGAGATGTAAATATAATTATATAATTAATACCTTCAATCCATATGCATTCTTTGCTTCATTATTAATTAAAATTCTGTTTTAAAATAAAATCCTTTTCTTGACCTTTGTTGTAGGCAAGTTCTTGAGAAATCTCGGTGGTAGGACACCCTGTGGTAACAAAGCCTTCTTCTCTACACGAGCGGTGCTAATCCTTGCCCATCCTTTCTCAAATGTTCCAGATGTGTCATATGTGTAGTTTCTATGATTCCCAACCAGACTCATGACGAATAAAAACACTGGGAAATCTAGTCTACCACACTTGGAGCTGTCTTAGTCAGTGGAGGCTGGATGAGTCCACTTTGATTGAAGCCAAAAGATAATGCAGTTGAAAAAAAGAGAGTGCTACATGCCCCATATCCTCTCAGCTTTGAGATTATAATTGGATTTTCAATATACCATGGTCATATTAGTGCATGATCTAATCCAGTGTTTCTCATGCTGCCTGGGGAATTCTGGGAGTTGAAGTCCCCATACATCGTAACGTTGCAAAGGCTGACAAACTCTGATCTAACTTCTTTTTAAAAAGCAAATCTCATGGTTGAGATTTCTACTGACTTTCAAGAAATAGTCAGGTAGAAGCATGGTAGAACTAAAACAGGATGGATGAATCCCAAGTCCAATGAAGGTCTGGCTTTTTACATTCAGATCTGGTCACACCCAGCAAATCATACATGCTTCTGGAATGTTAGAGGTAAAGACAAACAGAGATGCCTTTCTATTAGGAAAGTTACAGATTAATTTTTGCTGGTGCACTAGGTTAAAAAGTCAGCAGAAGTGAAAGGGTGTCACATTATCTACTAGGCAGGGAGAACAAAAGGCTGAAAGGGTGAAGTCTCTGTTCGTGACCTTAAAAACCATCACCTTTTGTGCCAACACAGGAAGAAGCTTCTTCTTATACTGAAATGTATTTCATGGGTTTAGTTACAGCATAAATATTATAAATTGTTGTCTGTAGGCTTTCAGACTCAATGCTTTTTCTTATCATTCATATCTGGAGTTTTCATAATGGCACACAGATTTTGATTAGTGCAGGATGGTTTTACCATCAGCTTAGCAGTTTGACAACTTCAAAGAGGTTATCCTGATTTTCTTTCTGTGACTAGAGATCAGTAGGAGACTTCATCGCTTAATCATTCTGTTTTTGGTTTTTAAATAGCACTGAGCGTGCAAGGAGAGTTTTTTCTCTGAAAAAGAAATGGACAGCAGTACTGTAAAGTACACCGGCCCCATGAAGCTGGACTATGGAGAAATTAAGTTGCAGCCTATCTAAACTACCGTAGCAACATTGTCCAGATCCCCACGGAAAAATAGATTGCACAAACATTTAACTTCACTCCACCATCTATCCTCCTTCAGAATTAACAAAAGGAGTGTTAATAGCTTCTGTAATCCATTTACTTGTGCCAGATCAATACATAATGTCTAATCTAGTTTTCTGTGGTGTTTCGTATCAGATTAGAATGGGAAACTAACCTTTAAAAGACAAAAATATTTCATTCCGTTTTGCTTATACAGCAACAGGACAAAATGAAACAAAAATATTTTAATCCATGCTGGGATATACAGCCATCCTTCCCTAAGGCTTGATGGAAGAAGCCACTTATTTATTCTTCAACCAACACCCATCCCCACCCACAAGACAGGCTTACTCTATACTTCACCAACACTAACTTCTAACTTCATTCTTTAAAAGCCTCTTCTTCTGAGACTTTTGTATTACTCGAAAGAGGATAGACCTGTTTTCTATGCTTCAGATTTTGTGCACAGATTTTTTTTCTCAAATTTACACTCACCATTTAAACCACGAACATAAAGTGGCTTCTAATTCATGCCATATATGAACAAATGTAACTCATATCAAAATAGGCTCTGGAGGACAACAGCAGACCATATCCTGGACTGCTGCTCCCATTCAATGAAGGAAGCTTGTAACACATTCCTACTTGTCCTTGACAGAAACATTGCTAAAATATCAAACAGGATCTGGACCAGTTTTCTGGTCACCCTGTTTCACTTCTCCCCATGTCTGAAGAGGGTTACAGCCACACTTCTCTTTCAGCAGCATGGATAGAAACAATGAGAATAAGTGAAGTTGCCCTATCTTTACAACATGCAGAGTATCCTCGCACCTCCATTAACTTTATTGCCTTGACTATGGCACAATAAGTAGCTTTCCTGGTTAAGTCAAAATTACAGTTATTATGTTTTCTGCACCAAACAGAAGAATCACATCAAGTGTCAAACTTTTTTTTTGAAGCACTTTCACTAAGCTAGGCCAGATGCTGGCAGAGGTCAAATGCCTTTTAAAGATTTTAAGAGGCTCAAGGGCAAAGTGTTAATTTGACTACAAAAAGTTCACTTTCTTCTGGTTTCCTACATCAAAGTAAGTTTTTCTTCATGTTTCCCCCCATTTATGTGGATAAATCTCTGATCTGGAGTGCATAATGTAATCCAAAGTAATTTACAGTATTGTGCTTTAATTGATTAGTTCTACTGACTTGAATGAAAATGTCTTATTTTAAAATATCTTATATAAAATAACCAAATTTTATTTCAGATCAGGGTATTCTACCTGGGCTGGGCACAGGCTTTCCAAGCAATTGCTCATCCCATTTAAAACATCTGGCATAAAGACCTATTGGCATTTTGTGGTCAGTAACCAAAACCTGAATGCTAGAGTCAATTATGGAAATGATGAGGTGAAGATTTAAGTTTCCTTGTGCAAACCTCACTGATATGTTTGGCAGTTCACCATGTACAGCAAAAAACAGAGCTGGTCTTGAATTTGTTCACCAAAAAGAAATGCTTTACAATTATTTTTAAAAGATGCAAGAACTATAAATTTCAGCTTTGGTATTTGGAGAAAGTGAAGGTGCAGTTATGGTAACAACATACAGGTGACATATTTTGAAAAAAAATTCTTTACTCTAGTTTCTATTTCACACAGAATATTTTTTAACATTCAAATTGGTTTGAATGTCCATTTGAGTCAATGTGTGTCCATTTGAATAGCTATTTTTTTATTCATTCATTCCTGTTAACTTCTACTTGCAGGGACAATTTCAGAGTGTAGAATTGTGCCTCTGGCCACTATGCTGGAGAAAACATAATTCCAAGGTTTGTTCTGAATCAACATGAAAAACTGAAAGTAAATGATCCCAAGAGCTTGATAACACATCTATGAAATTGACATTTATCTCTACTTATCCATAACATCTAAATCAGATGACAGCCTGTAACTAGTGCCTGGATGCAATGCTGGGGTACAATTAATTGAAATTGAATCCCAAGAAATGAAGAGCTTGTGGGCAGGCAATTCCCAGATTTGGAAATTCTGAGTTTTTATAATGATGTAGCATGAAAAAAAGATACATATTTTGAGATTCTCCTAAAATCATCATTGGCATGTAACACACATTACACAAAGCAATTAAAATTGGGAGAATTTTATTTTACCTTTTACCATTTTTTTAACCAGGTCTTTTTCTTTCTTGTCTTTTCTATCAGACACTCCAAGTATAATGTTTCAATACATTAACAATGTATTCCTGTCTCTGGAACTCTTGGCTAATACTCGATATTTCCATTTTAAAAATCTGCAAAACATAGAAACAATATCACACAACCTGTGTGTTGAAGACAAAGTTCTCTAAGAGTTATTATGGACTTCCCAGAAGTTGAGGCAGACATGCAACCATAGTAAGACTGAAATTCAAATATCTTTTCAGCCAGGAAAACAATATTTGCAGGCCACATCTAGACTGGCAAAGCTATTGCTCATGAATTTTCTCTTTCTCTCCTCAGTAACCTTTATTAAGTAGCCAGTGAGTGAGTCACCACATTCCAACTGCACACATCAGCTAGAATGGAGCTTTAGAAGTGGGACATAGCCTGTAAGAATTTGTTATCTATTCTTTTATTTTAACCATTTTGTAGCTGGGAGAAAATACACATTTTTAATGAACATGGATATGAAGTAAAGAATCATAAAACATTTTAAGTTTATCAAAAGGTTAGCAAGTAATAAAAAACTCATTAGAGCACTATCATTATTGCGGGTCCAAAGCACTTCTGATCAAAGTATCTGTGGCTACTTTCTCCAACTACTTTTTTAAGTAGTTACTTAAAAGTAGCTACTTTTTAAATTCTGTTTTAAATTTTAATCCAATTTTATTGGGTTTAATTGGGTTTTTAAACATGTTCAGCCTTAATATTTAATTTGTTTTAACCGGGTTTTAACTTGTATTTATGTATATTGGGTTTTTAGTCTGGCTGTTCACCGCCCTGAGTCCTTCGGGAGAAAGGG
>JANHZT010003035.1:316089-327008 GCA_032468215.1 Stegonotus admiraltiensis
ACAAAAGTATGAAGGCTATTGCTTAACGCATTGTAAACCGCCCTGAGTCTCCGGAGAAGGGCGGCATATAAATCAAATTTAAAAAAAAGATGAAATCAGGTAAATTTAAAGGTATAATACCTTTACTAATAAATATAGGCTGGGGCCAGATAGCGCTCCCTTCCCACTCTCTATATCCATACACTAAGAACTCCATAAACTTATCAACGTCTATGTTTTAAATCTGCAAAAACCCCAAATTCTAAAAATTCACAATTTCAGAAGAAAGGGTGGTTCTGCACAGAAATCTTATCAAAATAAGAAAAGAGATGGCAAAATGCTGTTAGATGCCATAGATACCAGCCAAGTATTAACATGACTGAAATTAATAGGGATACTTTGCAGTCAGTCATGCTGCCAACTATAAAAGATAAGTGAGAAGTTGCAAAACATGGCTTACAGGAAAAGAACACCCAAGAATTCTGAAGGAGCAGGCAAGGGCGAAAGAATAGCTGAATTAAGGCAGCAAAAACGTACTTGAAATATAATTAAGGATTAAAAATACAGCGTATAGTTGATCTTCACTATGACAGGCTAGGAACCATTCAGCTAAGCCAATCTCAGACTGAAAATGTTAGCATTTTTTGTTTCTATGATCCTAGGGTTTTTTTATTTCTAAAAAAAGAGAAAATGATGTTGTACAGAGAACGAGCATCACTGTGGTTCTTCTGTCAGAGTATCCCTGGTTCAATGAGAAAAATGTGTTACCACAAGAAATCAGAGCCTTTTCAAAGAAAAGGGAGGAATTATAATAAAGTTACAAATAAAAATTCGTTAAGGGTTAAGCTCATAGCAAAAGTACTTAAGATGCAGAAAATCATATATCCTCAAGGATTTTTTTCCCTAAAACTATTTTGCCAGTTCTTGCAATTAGCAGAAATCTGACAAAAGCCAAATTTGCTCATACAAGAACTCTGGTTATATATGTCATAATCTTACAAACTGAATTTGAAATGTGGTAAATGTGATTTATTTTGGCATACAGATTAATGACCTATGTGTATATGCCTTGGCCAAATTGTAGATAGCAGTCACAGTTGTCCCAAGGGTCAACTGGAAGAAGAAAGTAAACTCCAGATTTTCACTTACTTAAAGCAAGTTGACCACTATATTCTGGCAGGCATTTTCTTCCCAGCCTTCGACCATCAGAGATGAGTGAGGATTATTCCAAAGTTCTGAGCAATCTTTATCTGCGCTCCAACTAAAAGATTGGGAGGAAGAGGAAAAAAGGTTGGGCAACGTGTTGTTGAGGTAAGCAGAGCATCCATGAATAAAGAGGACTGCTTACGTAACCTAATTCCTGCTATTTATTATTCCTTACTATTTCCTGAAGATTAATGCAATAACAGAGTACTTTTTTTGAGTAGCAGAAGTATTTTTGATGAGGCACATTCTTTTAGATACATACACTACTATAATGGTTCTCATAGAAGCTGTTCGGATATTGAACATAATTTTTTATTACTTATTTAGTTCAATGACAATATAAAGCACAGAGACTACAATTTTCTATACCCAAATACATATTTGTTTTTTGAGGTCAGTATCTATTTCTTAGTATCTACATCAGTGGTAGGTTGCCTCAGGTTCAGACCAGTTCGCAAGAACAGGTAGTAAAACCGGCGGGAGGCCCCGCCCACCACCCTGGATGTCATCATCAGCAATCTGTGCATGCGCAGAAGCAAGGCACACGTGCAAGCAAAGCAAGCACACATGCATGATCCCATTGCAAACCGGTGGTAAAGCTAAGTAGAACCCACCCCATACCCTAGATCACTCTTCTCCTAGCCAGTTGTTTCTCAAACATCTTGAACAAACTACCATAAATCCCAACTAGTTGGGAACTGATTTCTAGCTTATGTAAAAGACAACAAGTTGGGAAAGTCTACCCTAGGCTACAATTACAATATATAAGTACTGACATGTCAACTCAATCCCAAGTTCCAGCAGATATGGCACAGAAGAAATACAGAATGTATTTTTTTCGAATCTATATACTTGCAGGCTAATAAATAAAAGCAATATGAACATAACTACATCTTCCCATTCTTATTTTGATAAACCTTGAAGCAAATTGATTAATAAATGTTTCCACAAGCTTGATGTATCATGACTGGGGCCAATGTCTTTCTTATTATATCTAGACATCTAAGCTTCATCAGTGCCACAATCTTCCTGGATACTATCCAAGTACCTGACAGGTCTTGTACTCTCAACTCTAAGCATCAATTTATTTTAATTCCTGGTGTACAGTTGCTATCGCTTCCTAACGTAAATAAATTGCTTGAAGTTTCATAAAAAATAAAAGTTTTCACTTCTTGATAACTAACTTGACCTCAGACATCTTATTCAAGTTTTCATTTTTCAAATTATAATAAAGAAAGCTTCCAGACATGGGGAAATTTCAACAAGTCCCTTGTAATGTCTTTTCCATCTAGTTCATCACATTACCTTTCCATAATTATGCTCATTTTAGAGATTTTGAAGAGTCCCAGAAGAGAAAGAATGCATGAATGTGTCTGGTACTTTAGATCAAAAGCATTTTTTAAAAAAAAGTTCTTTCTTGTTAATCATTTGCCAAATACAATTCAGAGCTACACATTCAAAACAAAACCACATACTACATTTGTGTAGGACTTTACTGGATTGTGATAAAGGGCAAATGAATTAGATTGCTGATTAACTTTACTCTGAAGCTTTAAAAGTTCCTCAACATTAAAAGTAAACAGTTACCTGTATGTCTTATTTTAAGAAGAAATAATTTGAGCTGACAAAAATCCATCTGGTATATCATTCTAACATTCATTCATTTATTGAATTTATATTGTTGCTCATCTCACTCTGCAAACTGCTAGATTATTTTGGATTCTAATTAATAGAGTAATAATAAAGAAAACAATACCCTTTTCCTCTGCATCAGATATAATTTTACTGCAATGGTATGTGGGAATGACCTGGGAGATTTGGCCCAGAGCTGCAAGCTATTATGTATGAACAGATAGCAAACCCCTTCTAACACTGAAGATATTACCTAGATGGGTAATGAAATGTCTGCACTAAAACAATCAAACCCAGAAAGCATCAAGGATTGTGCTTTCCATTATGCTGTCTCTTATCTGACCGCTCCCTAGGCAGCATCTCTAGACCTTCAGTCTCTGAAGATCATCTCCACATAACATTACAGATAAAATTATACCTGATAGCCAAAAAATGAAACATCTGTACAACCAAGCTCAGAGAGCACTAAGGACTCGACAATTCAACTTTGAGCTACAAATATTCTTTTTTATTGAGACAACATAGTCCAAACTGGAGAGTAGGCTGGCAAGAGGCTCATAAGAGATCCTTCCTAATTTCTCAAGGATAAAGGGGATGGGAGAAGAAACATACTTTCTGGACTTGTAAGAATCTGTTAATGTAACTTATCAAATAGAATTAGCTGATCTGGTGGTGTTTCCTCTCTGGTCTACTTGGTAAAGCTAACATTTATGTATCTCTGTATATATACTTCCTTACCTTTATGCTAAACTAAAGAAACCACAAACTGTGCTTGTGTCAGATGGAATTGTTCCACCCTCGTTATTATTTAATCTCTGCACCTTTTTCAAGTCTATGATTTTTTATAAGCTTGCAATACTACATAGGAATCTATGTGTGGTTACATTATACATTATAATAAAAGCATTATGATATTGGCAACTCATTTGATACACCTTTCTTGATAATTCTCAATGTGGAATTTGCCTTTTGACAGTAGTTGCACATTAAGGTGGCATTTTCCTTGCCCAAACTATTGTAATTTCACAATCCATCAACGACTGTTAGCTGAGATCTTAGCAACACAAATATGAAATGAATTTTCATTGGTCTAATGAGCACAACTTCAAGACTTGCTTCGACTGATTCATATTCGTTACTTTAATTCCTCTAGTTGGAGAATATTTTGGAGCCCTCTTAATTTGCTATTATCAGGTAAAATTTTGGAAGTTCAGCTCAACTCCTGCTGGCAAAGGAGGACTTGTTTTCTGTAACAAATAGAAATGGATTGTTATTGCCATCTTCAAAGTTGTTTTCTTGACTTCCCAGCCTAGTGTACAGCAATGACTTCCTGATTGCCCCCCCTTCAAATATTAATCAGGTTCAACTATGCTTAATGTTTTCAAGATTGGTAACTTAATTTATGCAGAATGTTAAAATGCATGATTCCCAATAAAAGTATCTATAGAAAATTACTGCTAACATATTTCCATTGCAAGATCTGCCCATTTAGTGAGATTCTCTGCTTCCCCATCTTTAACCAATCACTATTTTCATTAAAACAATGCAACCCATTTTCCCCAGATTAATTTCTCAACTATCACATTACATTCCCTGAAATATAAGATACATTGATTATCAACAAGCTTCTAATATATTTGCATGAAATGTAGAATATCAACATGGAATAACCAGTAGGGTCTGTGAGATGCAATTATAAATGCACAGTGCAATAACTGTACAGCTGGGTTTATACTCTGTTCTTAAAGCAATTGTAGAGTCCTCTATTCATTTTCAAATTTCTCAATCATTGAAAGCACTGAAATCAAGGATCTCTCAACTAAAGCAATGTTAATAACATCAAGGATTAAGTTGTCCAAATTGGTCTATTCAATATACAAGATAAATTTGCTTTAAGCAGTTACTGTATTACTCTAGGAATCTTGTCATCTGATACCAGTCTTCTGGTTAGTTAATACTAAACTGAAGAGATTTAGACTATAATAATAATAATAATAATAATAATTTTATTTATATACTATGACTCAGACTATGCCTGAGTCATCTAATATCAACCTTTCTTAGGCAAAAGGAACACCAGATAAATGATATTTATACTTGCTGTGGTTGTTTTTCATGAGAAAAGACCTGATTTAATTCAAGAATATGCAAGTATTAGCAAAATTTTGTATAATATATCTATGTATGGTTTTTGACTGAATTGCTTTTCTTTAAATTAATATTCATAAAATAAATTATTCACAAAGAGTTATGATTACAAGGAAAGTATTCATGTGCTACTATAGCAATAGTTGCCATAACAAGTTGCAAGAATAAGACCTTAGATAGGAATCAAATTGTGGCTGAATTCTTTTCCTAATGATAAGTTGAAATTCTTACAAAATTGTGTGCAAATTCTGATCCTTACGATGCTCATGGTGTGAATCTATTTTGCATCAATAAAAATTGAGCTCACTGTCATGAACTACAATCTGATGAGCAATTATACAAAATAAGAAATTTTAAAAACAAGTTCTGACAAATAAAATACCTAACATAATTATTATGCAGTTCAAGGCCTAAAATTAAAAGCAACTTAAAGAAATGCTGTGTTGGAAAGTTTGTTGTTCTTCCCTTCACCTTGCAGCATATGTATGCATGCATACAAATACAAGCACACGCACAAACACAAATGCAGACAGACACACAAAGTTAAAAATGAAAAGCTTTCTGCAAAAACAGGGAATTTTATATGGTATTCAAATTTGGGGATTATACATATTTGATGCAGAAAGGAACAACATTTTTGTGCCCTAGAGAAAAAAATTAAAAATACTTAAAACTTTTGTAACTTTTGGCTGAAATATATCAACTGCATTTAAACAGAGACTTATCTGCATCCATTCATGTACATTCTAGTTTGGATATCAGTAGAAGGTAGAAAGTTTATTAAGTCTGATTCAGGAGCATATACTATAGATTTCTAAAACCTGAAATTCATATTTATGGTTTGCTTTATTTATTATTTCACTTTCAGTATTTGGGCAAAATGATTCTGGGAAGCTAGCTCATCTTTAACATTGGTTACACTATTCTGCAGTCACATGACTATGATTTGTGATGGTTTCTGACAAAAAAAACTCTCAGAAGAATGAGTTCGCTTAATGACAGTGTCATTCACTTAACAACTGTTATGAAAAATGTAAAATTAAAAAAAAAGTTCCAGTCATATGGGTGCCTTGACTTATGACTGCAATGACTTAAAATTGGATTTCTGGTCCCAATTGTGGTCAATAATCCAGAACTATTTGTAATAGAAAGAGGAAGAATGTAATAGAGATAATTGATCGGTTGTCATGTGCTGAATATTTTATTCTATGCAAAGAACTGTGGGTTTCAAATGATTTGTGGCAACCAAACCACACATGTTCCAAACATTTTGGTCAAGATTCTATCTGGAAAAGAGCTGCTTAATTTCAAATATGGTTGAAAATGCAGACAGAAGTGTTTTGAACGTTCCATTTGATTTTAGATTTTACTATAGGAATTATTCTTGTCTGCACAATTAGGGTTTTAAAATCTGCAATCTGGCCCAGTACAATGGAAAGGCTAAAACATATTTCAAAATTATTGGCAAAGGACACATTAGAGGGCGTCTAAGAGAAATATTGAAGTGATGGGAAGTTAAGGAGCATCTGACTCTGTAAGTAAGCCATTCTTGGGAGTGGGGGGCAAACCTCCTATTGGAAAAAAAAGATTGAAGACTGGTGATCCACTTAGAGGAAAAGAATTGTGAAGATCATTAACTCAGTGTTGTACTGGTGCTTCTGCTGGAGGGGCAGAGACTAGTAAAATGCATGGATTAAATTATACGCCAAAAAGTATGAACTGGTGTCATTTAGGTTACTGTGGGTAGATGAAAGTAGAAATCTCTAACTTAGTGACAGTTGGATGTCTTATTCCAAAAAACATGTTTTTTTGGGGGGGAGGGAAGGGAATTGCAATATTCTGAATAAACATAATCCAATTTTTTTTTACAAAAATAGATTTAACATTAAGGGGTGAGCAAATAGGGATAAAAGACACATCATAATAAATGAGAATGATCACTGGGGTATGAGCGTCTTCAAAAATGTCTGTTTCTTTCAAGTACACGGTTTAAATACAGGATATTTATATGTACAATACACACAGCGAAGTGTTGAATATGAGCCTAAAAGCATGATTGATCTGCTGATTTATGATGAAAGATGAAGAGAATCAGTGAAAGATTCAAGGATGATAAGAGTTTCTGGATCTGGGACATACCATAAGATAATGACAGAAATGTATTGCATAACGTTTATAGAAAAGGAAAAGACTGTAAAGATTTAAGGGAAGCATACAATAAAATGAATACTTTTGAGTTATGTAATGTTTTGTATGAATGTGTAGTTATTATTAGTATTATTATATTTATTTGCTGCCTATCTTGCCATGGGGCTACTCCAGGTGACTCGCAACAAAAAACAAAAACAAATAAATAAAAAGGAAGTTTAAACAAAACAAAATAATGGAACAATAAAACAAACAAGGAAAAAGAAAACAAAGAAAATACATTGATAAAAATGTAAACATAAAAATGTAAAAAAAAAAAGGTGGGTGAGTGGGGAGCAGAGACCAAAGGAAGGAAAGCAGCTTTCAATTTAGCAGCTACCTCCAGAGTAGAATTCCCCCATTGGGTCAAATTGGTAGTTGAAGATTGGTTGCTAAACGCAAGAAGAAAGCACATGATGATAAATAGAAAACTTAATGAGAGACTCTACACTGAGCAAGGTAAGATTGTATGACATTTCCATAGTTCATATATTTATCCATAAATGAAAGCATACCTGTGCTGACATCAGGGGTGTGTTGATTGGGGACAGGAAGGTACATGCACTTTCATATGCAGATGATATCATGTTGCTGGCTGGAAACCGGTCTGATTTGTAGCAAACACCAGAAGGTGTCATACAATGAATATGGATGTGTAAATCAATGTACTAAAAATATTGCTTGTCACAGAAAAGATCTGCAAACGATGGTAGAAAAATAGTGGGTGGTTTGTAATCTGTTCTGAGATGTGAATGTCAACAAATAACATAAATAGCTGAACATTATGAAGTACAAATCATTGAATTTAAGTAAAAACAGCTATTTTAATCAGATCAGAGGCCGTTCTACCAAACTATAAATGGGAACAGAAGTTCTGACAATGGAAAATCAAACAAAAAGGAAACAATCCAATTTTGGAAAGGTCTATGAGAAACTCAAAAAAACTATAATAAAATGCTGTATAGATAAAAGAATTTGAAGTTGAATTTAGTACAAAATCAAATGGAATTAATAATAACAACAGAAATAGTTAAAAATGGAGTGAAAAGGAATTAAAAACTGGACATTTCCTGGAAATCATCAATTGTGTAGCTTGGGTTCAAATATCTGGCTAGTTTACATCCAATTATAGCTATAGATTATATCTGCTCCGCCAAAAATGGAAGAAAGGATCTACTTCAAGTCAAAAACTGTCAAAGACGGAAAGCATGGATTGACTGATGACATAAAAGACAGCCAAGAACAAGCATTGATACAAGTTAAAAACTGGGATTTACTGAATGTACAGGAAATGAAACATGAATATCGAAACAATGTAATAAAAACATGGACAGAATGCTGGCAAGAAAAAGTATAACATGGTCAATTTCTATAAAAGACTGAGGGGAAAGTGGATAAAGATAATCTGACAAAGGCTTACAACTGGAACATTAAAAAAAGAAACTAAAGGCTTGATTTTGACTCAAGAGCAAACTGTTCAAACTAATGCAATCAAGGCAAGAAATGAGAAATTATCAACTGATTCAAAGTGCAGATTGTGCAAAGGAGTGGAAGATACAGTAGACAATACATTAGGCTCAAGCAAGGAGATCACAAACTGAATATAAACAACAACATAACACAGTTGCCAAAATGATTCATTGAAAAATCTAAAATAATCATGTGCAAATATGAAAAATTAGTGGAAACATATAATTGAAAAACTAGTCAAGGCTGAGCAGATTAAATATTGTGGGATTTCTGAATACAAGTATATATTGGCTCATCATACATCAGATTTAACTGTGATTAAAAAATGGTTTAGATAATTTATGTGGCAATACAAAGGGGCAGTTGAGTAGAAGACAAAGAATTAGAGAAGATAACTAAGTCAAGATGCGAAAATCAAAGTTGAAAGATTATGGCACAAACTGACTATGGTGGTCCCAGTGGTTATTGGCACTAGGTACCATACCAAAAAATATTGGAAAGCACTTAAAAAATCTGTGCATTGACCAAATTCCCATCTGTCAATTAAAATGGCCACACTGGATCTGCACATATACAGTACTATGCAGATTTGTTAGAACTCAATGCATATGAAAACCAACACCAGCTAAAGAACTGGCATCTGTGACCTCATATGTTACGTATATAATAAAAACTGGAACACCACTTGAATACCATTGTAATCAGTCAATTGCAAAAGGCATCTTTACTCGGAACAGTTTACGTCCTTGCAATACAGGTAATCCTTGACTTACAACAGTTTATTTAGGGACCATTCAAAGTTAAAACGGCACTGAAAAAAGTGACTTATGACTGCTTTTCACATCTGATCAAACTTCAGATGCTTGGCTAATTTCTATCTATCTATAGTTATGATGTTGCTGTGTCCCAAGGTCATGTGATCACCTTTTGCAACCTTCTGACAAGCAAAGTAAATGGAGAAGCCAGATTCACTTAACAACCAGGTTACTAACTTATCAACCACAGTGATTCACTTAGCAACTATGGGGAAAAAAAGTTGTAAAATGGGGCAAAACTCACTTAACAGAAATTTTGGGCTCCATTGGGGTCATAAGTTGAGGACTACCTGTACTTTAACACCATCCAACATCAACATCTACCTATTCCAGATCCTTGAGAAAGACTCGACAGGTGGATAAAAATGCCAAATCTAGTCTTAATCTCTGGCTAATTGCAACAAATCATAATTTTTAAACTTGTATGTCATCTGAGTCCCAATGACCCTCTATGGCTCAAATTACAATTTCCTTCACACCAAAAAATATTTTAGCACAAGATTTGAGAATAATTAAGATTTATACCATAAAAAAGATCCCTTAAGAAATTGATGTTTGAGGATATTAAACATCCTATAGACTTCCATGTCTGACGGTATAAAAATAACTGGTAGAATAATCAGTTTTTCTTAGCAATGCTCAGATAGATGCAAAAGACCTTATTCAAGATCTATAATTACTATGAAATAATATATATTACTCTCAGTGAAAGTAAGATTCCGTGGTTCAAGAAACTATTAGAACATGACAGTAACCATTTTTAATTGTTTTTAATGTGTTATATCTAATGGACATTTCTACAATGACCATCTTATGACTAGAAAAGTATCACAAAGACCATTCACAAGAGACAAGATTAGTGGAAAGTTAATTTAATTTGAAGAAGAGGAGAGTGCAGGAAGTGAAAAATGTGCACACTCAGCTTCAGCTCAGAGAGCTGTTTAATAGCTCCTCTCCTCTCACGCTTGGTGGCTTATGAACAATGGACAATATTCCAGCCAAGCTTGCTCTGCTGAACTATTTTGGGAGCTATTGAGTTCAATTATTGAACAGACGTCTCTTGAAAATGGATTGTTTGGGAAAGAAAATAATCTTCTAATTGAGGAAACTGGCTTCTGAACTATAGCAGTCATTTACCATAGAATTAGTTAACTTTTCCAGCCTTTCATACCATACTAGGCTTTAATATTGATATTTTCCAGTAAGTCTATTTCTTTGCATCAAGTGCTAAGCCTTATAGAAATGTTTGCAATTGGGCACTTGATTCAGTGAGTCGCTAAAAGCATCTGTGGGGAGTTAAGTTTTCCAATAAAGGAGAAGAAATCACTTATTATTTCTTATGTCATCCCATGATATGTTTCTGGTTAAGCGCTCCAACCAGGCCAAATGCATGTGGCAGATTTGAGATACATCAATCCGGGGTTAGAATAGGGCCCATCAAACACCTTTTCTTTATTTTCCTGTCACCGCTTCTTTGTGCAT